>RJWM01016777.1:0-12544 GCA_004363535.1 Dasyprocta punctata
CACAAAAAAAAAAAAAAAAAAAAACATTGTTGGGTTCCCTAGCCTGGGCTGGAAGTTTTCATCCTCCTGCCTCAGCTTCTCAGAGTCCTGGGGTTACAGGCCTGCACCACACCTGAGAGGTACACAGAGAGCCAGCTGTGTATGACCCTGGATGCAGAGGGTCTCCAGTCAGATCAGCCTTGCCCGGCCTGCACAGAGCCTCCCTGACCAGAATCGAAGTTTCTCAAAATTAAAGCAGTTCCTTGTTCTTTATTTAAAAGCCCTCATGTTTTGATTTTTGTGAGAGTTCGGAGGATCTTGGGGTTGTGTTTCTGGAGATTGAACCCAGGACCTTCATCTGGCATATATCCTTTTTTTTATTTCATTTCAAAACAGGGTCTCACTAAGTTGCTAAGTTGCCCAAGCTGGGCTGGGATTTGTCATCCTCCTGCCTCAGCTTCCCAGAGTACTGGGATCACAGGATTGTGCTACCATGCCTAGCTCAGCTGAGGTCTTTTTATAAACATTTCTCTTTGCAATATCAAGTTGGCAACCTGAAGATGCCAGTCCCCAGAGTGTCACTGACCCATGGAAGGTACCCAGTGGAGATGGAAGCATAGGGGGGTTGGCGGAACGGCTGCAGCCTCTGGCAAGCACTTGACAAAGGACCAGGAGTGCCCGGAGGCCCGCTGTGCCTGCACCACTCAGGAGCCGCTCTTCGGCTGAGCTGCGGAGCCCAGGCTGCACGGGGACCTGCAGCTGGCAGGGCTCCCGGGCAGGCGGTGGGAGAGGCAGCTCACTGCCGCCACCGCAGCGCCCCAGCCAGCTCCCCGTCAGGGCTTTCAACCAAGCCCCAGCGCATCACCACCACGTCTGCTCCCACTCAGCCAGTCTTGCCGGGCTCAACACAGGTTTCAAACTGACTCAGGTGCTAACCGCCTGACGGCTCTCTCCAGGGACAGAGCCGCCACCTGGCCGTGGACCCCTTCACCTCGGCGATGCCCATCACACTCTGCTCCTCCACTTTACAGAAACTGCTCTTGGGCGTCCACTGCACCTCAGAGCTTCATCACTGCAGGCCCCAGGTGCACCGCTTCGAACCTGGGGAAGCGCTTCATGCAGTAGCCCGGCTTCCGCCCTCCTGATTGTCAATCTTGTAGTGCTAGGCAGCTTCTCACGGCAAAATCGGTTTTTCCTCTTAGGATCTAAAGTTGGGTTGGCATTTCTGGGCTTGTGTTACTGTACATCTGGGGACATTCTGCTGGTAGTTTGTTCAGGGCTGAGTTTTCCCGAACCTGAAAGGTACTGTGATTCCTGCCACATTGTCACAGGAGGCCAAGGCCAGGTTTCTCTCCACAGGAGGAGGGCAAGGGATGTCACGTAGCCACGCACTAACCCGCAGGGAAGCTAAGACAGCTCATCCCCAAGGCACTGGCCTCACCCCGCACGATGGCCTGCCGCTTAGATATCACCCCTAGCCCTGGAAGGGACTTCCGGTTTGGCTTAGAGCACAGCCAGGTACCTAACCCAGGGGCAGAACTGCTGGGGAATAAAGTGCCGGCTGTGAAGCAAACACCTCGACCCACACAGGCTGGACCGGCCGAGCTGTATTTACTGGACTGCGCAACTGCCCTCAGTCACTCCTGGTCCATCACAGACCATCCCTGGTCCCCGTCCCCGCTCCCAGGGAGCGGTCTCCCAGCAATTCTCTAACCGCCTCGCCCCCACCCCCTTTAAATGGAGCCTCAAATCAGCACACCGACGCGCTCCAGGCTTGCGCCGCACCTACCAATAATCAACACCGTAGCCTCGGCTCCAGCTGAAGGCTGTGAAACGTCAAAAACATCTCTGACACCGTCGCCAATAGCTTACACCCGCTTCACCTTCCTTGGCATTCCAACTGCATGTAGAGCAATTAGCATTTAATATTTAGTAATTAGCATTGCGTAATGGGATTCTGAGAAGCTCCTTGACACTTTCATAAAAACCGCAATTTCCCGCCCACCCCTCAAGGCGCAGTTTGTCAAAAGAAAAAAAATCACGCATCAGTCTTTTTTTGGTGCTGCATATGCATGTGCTGGGCCTCTTCCTAGAGTCTGCTGGTAAATTTAGAAATTCGTTTAGAAAAGAACTTTCTTATTCAACAGCCGTCCGCTCGGGGCTCAGACAATCCTTCGGGTAAATAAAACTCGTCGCGCCTCGACCAACCAGGCAGTCCGTTCATGTCAAGTCCCAAGCGGAGCCAAGCCTGGGGCCGGACAAGGGATTCGCTCTGCCCGCTGCGGCGCGTCAGCGTAAGCCGTGGGCCGGCAACGCAGCGCCCGCGCCCGCGCCCGCGCCCGCGCCCGCTTCTCTAGCCCGGGCCACCGCGTTCCCTGCCACCGCCCGCAGCCCCTCGCCCGGTCGGAACGGCGGCCCTCGGCACCTCAGACCCTGGCAGGGGAGCAGAACCCGGCGTGCTGCCGCCGGAGAAGGAGACCCCGGCCCCTTCCGACGGAGTGGCCCACCCCGGAACCCAGCCGCCCGGCGGCCCCCACGTGGCCCCACGAGTGGTCCGCACTACCTTGCTGCCGCCGACAGACGGCGCGCCCCAGCCAATCGAAGCCGCGCTGCCGCCCGGTGGCCAATGAGCGTCCGGCAAAGCCGCGCCGCCGAAGCGACGCGGACGCGCTCCCTGGCCGCTATTGGCGGGCCGAGGCTCCGCCCCGCCGGCATGCCCCGCCCCCTGCCTGTTAGGTTGCGGCGCGGGCGGCTGGCGGAGCAGGTCCCGTTGTGCTGCGGCTCCGCGCGGCCTGCAGTCCCGGGCCCTCGCCCCGCGCCGCCCGCCCGCCGCTATGGAGTCCGGCCTCGACGGCCCCGCCGCCCCCGGCCCCGCCGCCATCCGCGAGGGCTGGTTCCGCGAGACATGCAGCCTGTGGCCCGGCCAGGCCCTGTCGCTGCAGGTGGAGCAACTGCTCCACCACCAGCGCTCGCGGTACCAGGACATCCTCGTCTTCCGCAGGTACTGCCGGGCCCGCGCCCCCTGACCCCGCGGCCCGCGCCCTCCCCGGCCGGACCCCGCACGCAGCGCTCCGCACGCCCCCGCGGCACAGCTGTCACCGGTTCCTGCGAGCCAGGCCCGGCAGCCGCCGGGGCCGAGCCGCCTGCACCCCGCGTCGTGGGCTGGGCCGCAGCGTGCGCCGCGCTCCACGTGTCAGTCCTGGACACGTCAGCCGGAGACCCCGGGCCCCACCCCGGTTCCCGCCACGTGTCACCCGGTCTCCCCACCCCTGGGACCCTGGGCGGGGCGGGGCATGTTCCCACCACTCCGGAGGACCCAGGTCCCCGACTGTCACTCCGCAGCAAGACCTACGGCAACGTGCTGGTGCTGGATGGCGTCATCCAATGCACGGAGCGGGACGAGTTCTCTTACCAAGAGATGATCGCCAACCTGCCGCTGTGCAGCCACCGCAACCCGCGCAAGGTACCGCGCGCCCGCCGGCAGGGGATCGGGGCGGGGGACCGGCCCTGGGGGAGCCGTCCCAGCCAGGGGAGGCCTGACAGGCTCTCCTCGGCTAGGCCTGAAGCCCAGCGGCCCTGGGAGGGGCTCCCAGGAAGAGGGAACCCCAGGCCAGGTCTTTATTCTGAGTGAAGAGAACGAAGTAAGGAGGCCTGAAGCCGGGGATGGGAGACAGCATTGCTCCAGACGGCTCCGTAGGGATGGATCCGCTCGCAACACACAGGCCTGCTCCCGACTGTCCCCACCCCAGGTGCTGATCATCGGCGGCGGAGACGGGGGTGTCTTGCGTGAGGTGGTGAAGCACCCCTCAGTGGAGTCTGTAGTCCAGTGTGAGATTGATGAGGTGAGTGCCAGGCCTGTTGTGCTGCTTCCCAAGACCAGGCTTGAGATGCCCTGCCTGGCCCTGCCCTGTCCTGCCCTGCCCTGCCCTGCCCTGCCTGGCCCTGCCCTGCCCTGCCCATGCACCCCAGGCAAGCTGCTTGCCTCTCCTGGGTGTCTGTCTGCTCATCTGAAAACCAGCGCTAAAGCCTGTAAGGTGGCACAGGCCTGCAATCCCAGCACACTGGAGGAGCACGAATTCAAGTGCAACCTGGGCCATTGAATGAGTTATCAAGATCTTGCCTGAAAACGTTAAAAAGGGTGGATAGAGGAGTGGCTGAGGAGGTAGCTCTGTACAAAGGCCCTGGCTTCAGTCTCCAGTTTTTCAAAGAAAAAACAATGTTGAGAGGATCTAGTAGGAAAATAGGACCATAGAAGGCCCAGTACATAATGCAAATGGGTGCTGGTCCTTAGAAAAAAAATGACATTTCTAGTCTTAAGCCCCAGGCAGGGCATAGGGACATTCCCAACTACTAGGGTATCTAACCTTTACACTTAGATCTCCCCCCCCACCCCGCCTGGTAGTGGGGGTTAAAATCAAGGCTTCCCCCTGAGCTGCATCCCTAGGCCTTATTTGAGACAGGGTCTTACTAAATCACTGTTAGCTAGGCTGGGCTCAAACCTGCACTTCTCCAAGAGAGTTGTAGTTACAAGCGTTTGCCACCCCGCCCGCCTTACCCTAAGCATTTTTAGCACGTGTTTATTATGGCAGGTCCTGGCCAAGGTGCCGGGGGTTACAGGTGGACAGATCCAGCTTTGCCCTTGGACATGATGATCTACATTTGGGGATGTAATCCCAAGGTGACTCAGTAAGGCTTGACAGGAGCAGCAGATGAGGAAGAGGCAGGACGGAGCAGGGCGCAGTGGGAGCCAGCCGTTCCGCGCCTTCCGACACGGGCTCAGAATTAAAGGGCGAAGTGCTGGTGGGGCCTGCACAAGGCCCTGGCTTCCATTCCCCACTGCCCCAGGAGAGACCCCAGCCCTCACAGCCCAGCCTCGTCCTCCTGTTCCCTCCCCAGGATGTCATCCAAGTCTCTAAGAAGTTCCTGCCGGGCATGGCCGTTGGCTACTCTAGCCCAAAACTGACCTTGCACGTGGGTGATGGCTTTGAGTTCATGAAACAGAACCAAGATGCCTTCGATATTATCATCACCGACTCCTCGGACCCCATGGGTAAGCGAGGGTTGGAGCAGCTCCCAGCCTCCCTGGTCCTGCTCTCTGGAGTAGAGGATGGAGGGCTCCCCAAATCTAGAGCTGTCACCCACAAAGAAAGACTCAGGACAGGAGGGTAGATACCAGGTCACTGCCCTGAGTTCACAAATGGGAGCATGGTATGGTGGCGCACACCTGTGTCCCTCCACGCGGGAGGCTGAGACAGGTGGATCACCATGAGTTTGAAGCCAGTCTGGGCTACAGAACTGGACTGTATCTCAAAACAGCTCGGGTCCCCGAGGAGCGTGGTCTGGTCGTGGCCCTTGGAACCTCAGTTTCCTTTTCTCTTCTCCTCTGCCCTGCTCCCCCCACCAGCTTGGGCGTGCAGATGGTTCTCATCATGACAATGCTGGGGTGGGGGTGGGGCCCCTGCACCTGTGGCCGGGGCTTGGCAGCTGTGCGAGTCCGGTAGGGGGTGACAGTGGCCCCTGAGGTCCCAGCTGGGGTGCCCTCATCGTCCCCCTCCCTGAAGGCCCTGCCGAGAGCCTCTTCAAGGAGTCCTATTACCAGCTCATGAAGACGGCGCTGAAGGAGGACGGCATCCTCTGCTGCCAGGGTGAGCACGGCTGGGGAGGCGGGCAGGCGGGCAGGTGGGCAGGATGAGCACGGCTGGGGAGGCGGGCAAGCGGGCAGGTGACGGGGCGCAGGACCCAGAGCTGAGGCTTCCGTGCCACCCCCGCCCAGGCGAGTGCCAGTGGCTGCACCTGGACCTCATCAAGTCGATGCGGCAGTTCTGCAGGTCACTCTTCCCCGTGGTGAGCTACGCCTACTGCACCATCCCCACGTACCCCAGCGGCCAGATCGGCTTCATGCTGTGCAGCAAGGACCCGGTGAGCTGGGCGCTGAGGGCGCGGGGCGCGCTGGGCACGGCCGGCCCTGCCCTGATGCCACCCCTCCTGGGTCCCCCAGAGCACCAACTTCCGGGAGCCCGTCCAGCAGCTGACACAGGCGCAGGTGGAGCAGAGGCAGCTGAAGTACTACAACGCCGAAGTGCACCGCGCCGCCTTCGTGCTGCCCGAGTTCGCCCGCAAGGTGCGTGGTGGCCCCTGGGGCTCCCCAGTGCCAGCTCGGCCCCCACGTGACCCTGCGCAGCCTCTTGACTGCCCTCGTGTCCCACCAGGCCCTGAACGATGCGAGCTGAGCCCTGGTGCCACCATGCCACTGTCCAAGACCTCGGGCTGGACTGGGGAGCCTCGGGGGATGTCAGGGCCCCCCAACCTGGACCAGACCCCTGCCAGCTCTCGCCACCGGCCATGTGTGACAGGCCCCAGGATGCCGCCTGCCAGCCCTGCTGGGTGCACTCTGTGTCTGCCGTGGCTGGCGTTCAGCCCCACACCCGTACCAGCTCTGTACAGCACCGTTCGCCCTGTCGCCCCTCAGCAAACACGTATTTATAACAAAGCTCGCAGTCCTGTCCTCTGCCCGTCGCTGGTCCCAGCAGGAGCCACATGAGCCATCGCCGGCCACTGGCGGGTGCGAGTGTCTGCGTGGGCCCTCCTTCTGTCCCACTGGGCCAGCCCCTGGACCCCGGGCGTGGAGGGACACGGCAGTCACCTAAATCTGCCCTGAGAACCGAGTGGCCGCTCACAGCCTGGTGCTCTGGGGCCGGGGCGGCCTCCCAGGAGCCGTTGAGGCTGAGAAGTTGGGTGTCGCACAGCACTGGGAGGGGACCCAGAGGGGCCGGGGTGTGGCCAAAGAGAGTCCTGACCCTGGGGCCTGCCGAAGCCTGTGTGGAGCTTGGGTGGGGGCAGCAGCCTCTGCTGAGTCCAGGTCACTGCCACACCCACCCCCGCGTCCCCCGGATTTCCTCCACCCCTGCAGCCAGCCTGGGCTCCCCGGGCTCCCCAGCTCACAGGGCTGTTCCCTATCCAAGGTGCTGAACCTGCAGCCTCCCTGTCCCGGGTGCCCCTCTCACCCTGTCACTGGGACCTTGCGTCCTGGCCCAGTGCGGATGGGAGGCAAGGGCCTCCAGCCACTCCTGGCTCAGCGACTGCAGGAAGCCAACCCCCTTCCTGCCCGGGGCAGCCCCTCACAGTCTGTCTTGGGCCGGTTCTGGGACTTCAGGAGCGATGGGGCAGGGCCAGAGCCAGCTGCTGCCCGTCTGCTCCTTGGTCCCCAGATGCCTCAGTCCTTCGTCCCCGGCTGTAGGGGTGATCTCCACCAGCCCCTCTGCCCTCCCGCCAAGTCTCGGCAGTCTCAGCAGTGGGTGGCAGGCTGGGGTCTGCGCTGGCATCTCCCCTTCAGCAGATTCGTGATACTGTCCGGCAGCAGGGCCCGGCCCCGCACACTGGGAGACTGCCCTTCCAGGGTCCCTCACCCTGGGGCAGTCGTGTCTCCCAGTGCTGGCGTCCACTCAGCCCTGTCCACGACCACACCCTGAGCTCAGCCTTCAGGAGGGTGCGCAGTGGGTTCCCAGGCAGGGGGCACTGCAGGGGAGGAGCAGAGGCGGCCTGGGGCCCCTGGCCCTGTTCTGCCCCCCACTCATTCTCCCACCCGGGCCTCAGCTCTGCCGCGCACCCTGTCTTCCAATCAGGAGCAGCAGGCCCTCTCAGAGAGCTCAGTTAGAGGCGTGTGGTGAGGTCGCCGTGCACCTCACCTGGCCCACTGAGGCAGAAGCAGCGTGCATGGGTGGGCGTACGCGTGCTGGGAGTGACACCCAGGGGCTTCTGCACACTGAGTACATCCTCAGGCCTTGGTTTCTATTTCGAGATGGCATCTTGGTAAATTTTCCAGGCTGAACTGGGTGTGGTGGTGCATGCCTGTAATACCAGCTTTCTGGGAGGCTGAGGCAGGAGGATGGTTGTGAGTTTGAGACCAGCCTGGGCTACAAAGTGAGCCCAAGGCCAGTCTGAACTGCACAGCAAGATTATCTCAAAAAGACAAAAATTCCCCGGGCTGGCCTTGAAATTTCGATCCTCTTACCTCGCCTTCCTGATCTGACCACCCCGGCCGCTGAGGCTCACCCATTGGGTCTTGTGCCTGTCCCGTGCCCTGCTCCACGCTTTCCTCTGTGTCCTTTACAATAAACCCATAAATGTGTTTCCCGAGGTCCCATGAGCTGTGCTAGCAAGGGCTCCAACCCAAGGAGGGACTGGAAATCCTGGTTTACAGCCTGTGGGAGGAGCTGACTCGGTGTGGTGCACACATGCCTGATCCCAGGTCCTTGGGAGGCTGAGGCAGGAGGATCACGAGCTCAAACTCAGCCTGGGTAATTTGCCAACACCCTGTATCAAAATGTTTGAAAGCTCAGGACAGCTCAGTGCAGAGGCCCCGGGTTCAACCCCCAGCACACCCCGACAAGAACAAGAGCTGGCAGCTCACCGCCCGCCCCTGACACCTGATGCAGGGCCAGCTGTGGGGCCTGACCTGTCCCTGGGCAGAGGCCTCAGGAGTGAGTCAGAGGAGCCCGCAGGTGACTGCCTGCCCGCTCGGGCCACCTGTGCTGAGGTTACACATAGGGGAGGCAGCTGCTGGCCTGAGGGGCTTCGTCCTGTCCCCACCGCCCCTTTCCACCGGAAAGTGAGCGTTCAGTGCTGCACACCTCGCCAATGAGTGAGTCTGACTCGGCTGGTCACTTGGTTCGCACTGTCACACCACACGGCCGCCGCCCACAGGGACCAGGAGCGGGCGCTGCCACCGTGTCCGCCGCCCAGCGGCAGCCTTCCAGGATTCGGTCCTGGTCTGGAGGGTCACTTGGTTTCATTTTCTTAGTTTTCAATAAATTCATCACAAGCCGGGTGTGGTGGCGCACGCCTTTAATCCCAGCACTCGGGAGGCTGAGGTAGGAGGAGCGTTGTGAGTTCGAGGCCAGCTTGGGCTACAACACGAGCACAAGGCCGGCCTGAGCTACAGAGTGCGACCCTGCCTCAAAAAACCAGGGCTGGGACTTTGGCTCAGTGGCTTAAGCACCTGCCTGGCAGGTGCAAGGTTGTGAGTTTGATCCCTGGTGCTGCAAATAAATAAATAAATAAAAATAAAAATAAATTAATTAATCACAGGTTATACCCAAACTCTTTGCCAGTTCTCTGAAGCTTGTTTTAATTTTGAGGCAGTTGCACTGTGTAGCCCAGGCTAGCCTCCAATTCAGAGATCCTCCTGCCTCAGTCTCCTGAGTGCTGGGATTATAGGCTTCACAATGGCTTGATGCCCTCTTGAAACCTCTGTGCTCAGTGAGCGGACCGTCACTTCCTGTCCCTGGATGGCATGGTCAGGATGTTCTGATGCCTGGCTGAACTGACCGGGAGCCAGGTCTTCCCTTCTTGCTTGCCTTGTTTGGGTGTTGTACCCCCTACATGTAGCAGTGAGGACCAGAATAACTGCTTTAGGACAAGGAGGCAGAGTTGTGTTTTGTTAATTTTCTGGAGTGGGGACAAGGCCTCGCTGTGTAGTCCGCCATGATCCTGGACCTCTCAGTGATATAAGGAGCTATTAAAACTCCTGATCTACTGCATGTCTGATACACCGAGTTTGTGTTCCCCATAATCGAAAAATGAATTTTAAGGGACATCAGAGGTCAAGATAGGAAATTTTATTCAAAGAGACTCCTGAGAGACAGGAGGGGATCTGAATGGGTTGCCGCAGACCCCACTTTCTAGAAGTTCTATAGAGCAAAGTCATGAGGTGGGACAAAACTGTGACCAGCCGAGAAGGTCACCAGTAAAACTGCTTAGGTAATGTTAACCCAGTGGGGAAGCAGGTCACGCTGCAAGTATACAGGGAAAGAAGCAGGACCATGTTTGGAAGAGATATGTCGGGGGTCCTGGTCACCCACCTGGGTGACTGACTGATGTCCAGCTAGATTTATTGGCCCAGGTGATGACAATTGCAGTACATTGCTGATCCCTCAGGGAGTGAGGGAGGCCTGGTCATTCCGTCTTTATCTTGAGGCCTGGCCTTCAATAGCTGCGCCTCCAGCCATAGTTGTAGTGTGCTGTATTCTCATCTTTTGCACTGACTCCCTTGAGGGCCTACCCCTGTCCAACTGCCTGTAACATGTCTATTTAATTTAGCTGTCTATAATAACCACACCCAAGGCCGGGCATGGTGGCGCACGCCTTTAATCCCAGCACTCGGGAGGCTGAGGTAGGAGGAGCACTGTGAGTTTGAGGCCAGCTTGGGCTACAACTCGAGTGCAAGGCCAGCCCGAGCTACATAGTGCGACCCTGCCTCAAAAAACTAGGTCTGGGAGTTTGGCTCAGTGGCTTAAGCGCCTGTCTGGCAGGCGTGAGGCTGTGAGTTCAATCTCCGGTGCTGCAAAAAAATAAAATAACCACACCCAGCGTAAGGTTTTTAAACTCTGTCATGTGTGCCAGGCATGGCAGTGCATGCCTGCAGTCTCAGGACTCAGGAAGCTGAGGCAGGAAGGGTCGCCAAGAATTCAAGGCCAGTCTGGGCTCCATAGCAAGACTCTTGTCTCAAAACCAAAGAAGGAAGGGTTCTTACGCACAATTGCCTAATAATGACTATCACAAAACCTCTGCCAAAACCACAAGCTTGAATAAAGGGCCACCGCAAGTTTACACAAAACATCCTCGCACCAGGATATCCGGCCAGAAACTAACTGTCCAACCCGTGCTGATGCCGCGCTTGTTATTAATCACTGCAGCCAAGGATTGCTATTTCAGAATATCTGATGTAACTGTCTGCTGCGCTATTGTCTTTTATAACTTCCGGTCGCTCAACTTCCTTCAATGCACCCGGCATTTGCTGGATCAACCCCCAACAACACTCTGATTCTTTTTTTTTTTTTTTTTTTGTGGTACTGGGGTTTGAACTCACAACCTCGCGCCTGCCAGGGCAGGTGCTTAAGCCACTGAGCCAAACTCCCAGCCCTGGTTTTTTGAGGCAGGGTTGCACTGTGTAGCTCAGGCCGGCATTGCGCTCGCGTTGTAGCCCAGGCCGGCCTCGAACTCACAACACTCCTCCTACCTCAGCCTCCCAAGTGCTGGGATTAAAGGCATGCGCCACCACGCCCGGCTAACACTCTGATTCTTTCCCCAGTGCTGGGGCTGGAACCCAGGCCCTCAGGTGAGCTAGGCAGGCACTCACCACTGAGCCGCACTGCCAGCCCTGAAGGTTTGTTTTTATTTAGGTTCATGTGTCCTTTTCCCTCTTTATCTTCTGGAAAATTTCTTCAGTCTTACCTCTTCAACATTTTATAGATTCCACTGTTTTTGTTTTGTTTTCTTTGTTTGTTTTTTGGTACTGGGGATCGAACTCACAACCTTGCGCCTGCCAGGCAGGCACTTAGGCAATTGAGCTAAATCCCCAGCCCTATTTTTTTTTTTTTTTTTTTTTTTTTTGCGGCACCGGGGATTGAACTCACAGCCTCGCTCCTGCCAGACAGGCACTTAAGCTGCTGAGCCAAACTCCCAGCCCTGGTTTTTTGAGGCAGGGTCGCACTATGTAGCTCAGGCCGGCCTTACACTCACGTTGTGGCCCAAGCCGGCCTCGAACTCACAACGCTCCGCCTACCTCAGCCTCCCGAGTGCTGGGATTAAAGGCGTGCGCCGCCATGCCTGGCTAGCCCCAGCCCTATTTTTTAAGACAGGATCTCACTATGGAGCTCAGGCTGGTCTTGAACTCACTTTGTAGCCCAGGCTGGTCTTGAACTCACAACACTCCTCCTACCTCAGTGTCCCAAGTGTTGGGATTAAAGGCACGTGCCACCACTCCTGGCTCAGACTTCATTTTTAACATATTTAATTTTTGAGAATTTTTTTGTTTTTCTCTAAATGCTTTTTTTTTTTCTTTCCCAGACAAGGTCTTGGTATGTTGCCCAGGGTGGATTTGAACTTGTGATCCTCCTGCCTCAGCCTCCCAAAGTACTGAGAAACAGGAGAGCATCAACACACCCAGCTTGAATAGTTTTTTTTAAATAATATCCTGCTCTTGCTTCTTGTTTTTGTGCTAAAGATTGAACCCAGGGCTTTATGCAAGCTAAGCAAGTGCTCTATTATTATACTACATCCCCAATCCTTTTTAAATGCTGTTTATTTATTTTGGTTTTTTGAAACAGGAGCTTGCTATGTAGTTCAGGCTGGCCTCCAACTCATGGCAATCTTCCTGCCTCAGTCTCCTGAGTGCTGGGATTACAGAAAAAAATTCCTTTTGAGGCTGAACATAGTGGCGCATTCCTGCAATCCCAACACTGCAGGAGGCTGAGGCAGGAGGGTGACAAGTTTAAACCCAGCCCAGACAACACAATGACTCAGTAAAACATCTCAAAAATCAATCAAGCAGGATGTGGTGGCACCTGCCTGTAATCCCACTTGAGAAATTGAAGTTGAAGAATCTCTGTGAGTTGGAGGCCAGCCTGGACTCCATAGTGAGTTCAAGGCCAGCCTTAACTCCATACTAAGACCCTGTCTCAAAAAAAAAAAAAAAAAAATCAGTTGGTCAATCAATAATAGACTTTGGAAGGCCAGGCGTGGTGACGCATGCCTTTAATCCCAGCACTCAGGAGGTTGAGGTAGG
>RJWM01016777.1:12644-44788 GCA_004363535.1 Dasyprocta punctata
TTTGGGATGAGGCTCAGTGCAAAGGCCCTGGGTTCAAAGCCCAGCACTACTTCCCTCCAAATTTGTTGGAGATAGAGTCACTCAGCTCCACAGGTTGACCTCAAATCTGGGATTCTCAGCCTGCCTCAGCCTCCAGAGTAGAGCACTCTTGGAATTAGAGGCATGTTCTGCGCCTCTGGTTCCGCATCTCTTCTCCCTCTGAAGGTATTGGTAACCTTCCAATTTGATTTTGGACATTTTCTTTTGGGGGGATGTGGGTGCTGGAGTTTTTGTTTTGTTTTGTTTGTGGCACAGGGGATCGAACTCACAACTTTGCACCTGCCAGACAGGTGCTCAAGCCACTGAGCCAAACTCCCAGCCCTGGTGCTGGGATTGTAACCCAAGGCCTTGAACACGCAACGTTCTATGCCTGAGCTCACCCCCAGCCTTTTCTTCTTTCTTTTTTATCTTCACCGAGACAGGGTTTGATTATCTAACCCAGGCTGGCCTCAAACTCACAGTGATCCTCCTGCCTCAGCCTCCCGAGTGCTGGGATCACAGGTGTGCACCACCCTGCCCACCACGCCCACTACAGCCTTGTACTAGGCAAGGGTTCAAGTGCGTTGGCCCTGAGCTACAGCCACAGCCCCCCATGCTCTGTGGCTAACAGGTTAATTACACGTGGTTAGCAGGGTAAGTACCTGTGCATGCGTGCATGCGTGTCTCTGTGCTCAGGTTTCAGGAGTCCTCGAGTGCTCTGCCCAGTGTAAGAGGGGACCAGGAGTGGGGCCCCTCGCCATCAATGTCGCTGTGAGTGTCACAGACCTTTTGCTCCTGGAGCTCTGAAGGTCAGGCCCTCGAGGTCTCACTTCCTGGGCCGCTCACGCTTCCTGGAAAAAGAGAAAAGCCCGTGTGGGGGCTGGGCCTGAGGGCAGTAGCAGAGCATGTGCTCTGCCTGAGCGATGGGGGCGTGGTGGACACGTCTGTGATCCCAGCACTCTGGGGGCTGAGGCAGGAAGATTGCAACTTGATGACTTAGTGAGAACCTTCTCAAAATATAAAGAGGGCCCAGGTGCAGCTCAGTGTAAAGGCCCTGGGTTCAATCAGCGCCAAAGGCTAAGCTAAAGCTCAGAGCTGGCAGGTTCTAGGAGCGGGAGAGGGAGGCAGCTGGGGTTCTCAGCACCCAGCCTGTCCCCAGCGGGGCCTGGAACCCTCCATTCTATGTTTTATGTCCCCAGGAAGACATCTCCAAGTTGCAGGAAGTAGGGATGGTCCGTTTCTTAACCACTTCCAGAAGAACCTAGTGCCACCAATGCCTGGTTCCGTTGCAAGCTTGGAATCACAGGGGACAGTTATTCCCACCTGCCCATCCATCCTTCCTATCCATCCCAGCACTTGGGAGGCTGAGGCAGGAGGATCACTCAAAACCAGCCTGGACTACATAGCAAGGTTCTGTCTCAAAACAACAGAAAGCTGCTCTCATTGCTGTCCCATCCTCACACAGCTGCCCCTGCCCCTGTGTTCTAACATTGCTTTTTCTGTCTTCCTGGACCTTGGGTGGGGGGCGGGTGGCAGAGGGGCAGCCCCTTGTGTTGGCTGCATCTCCACCGGGAACCCTTACTGCCCCCCTCATCGAGGGGTCCAGGTCCCTCTGACCTCGCAGGCCGCCTCAGGGGAGGAGGCTCGGAGACCCAGGGCAGCTAAGGCACATCCAGGACGTGTCCCCGGCTGTCACCACCCTGCTCCAGCTCCTGGTCCTGGAGTGACCCGGCCCTGCCCGGAAGTGGGCCAGGAGGAAGTCACGGGGTCCATTCCCAGAACCGGGGGGCAGGGCCAGGGCTGCACAAACAGAGCAAAGGTGAGAGCCGGCCTCAGAGCAGCGCGGCCAGCTGGACGGCTCGCCATGGGGTGGGTGGCAGCACCTGCCACGTCTCCCCGTGGGGTGCTCGTCCTCCTGGGGCTGCTGTGGGGCTCGGCGGTGGCCACCCCGTCGGGGCCCAGGTGGCCTGAGCCCGTGTTCGGGCGTCTGGCGTCCCCTGGCTTCCCGGGCGAGTACGCCAACCACCAGGAGCGGCGCTGGGCCCTGGCCGCGCCCCCCGGCTACCGCCTGCGCCTCTACTTCACCCACTTCGACCTGGAGCTGTCCTACCTGTGCGAGTACGACTTCGTCAAGGTGCCACCGCCGGGCGCCCGGGGCCGCTGGGGGCCGGGTGGGGGTGGGGCATCTTCCGACCGGCCGGGGCCTCGCCTTCCCTCCCTGTGACCTCCGACCCCACAGCTGAGCTCGGGGACCAAGGTGCTGGCCACGCTGTGCGGGCGTCAGAGCACGGACACCGAGCGGGCACCCGGCAACGACACCTTCTACTCGCCGGGCCCCAGCCTGGACGTCACCTTCCGCTCCGACTACTCCAACGAGAAGCCGTTCACGGGCTTTGAAGCCTTCTACGCAGCTGAGGGTGAGCCGGGGCCATCCGCAGTTGGGCGGCTCCCAGGCTGCCGTGTCCCCAGTCCCCCACCTCCGGAAAGAACCCTTGGCCCTGATGATCCAGGCCCGAGGCAGAGGCCCGGTGCTGCGGGGAAGGCGAAGGTCCCCAGCCTGAGTCCTGCCCAGGCCCCACGGCTGCTGCAGGCTTGGTGTCTGACACTCTTTGTTGCTTGTTTTTTGGAGACAGGGTTCCCGCTCTGCAGCCCAGGGTAGCCTCAAATTCAAGGTCCTCCTGCCTCAGCCTCCAGAGTGCTGGGATAACAGCCATGTACCACCTTGCTCGGTTCCTCTTCCCTGGCTGGGTGGCTTCAGGAGGGGCAGTCAGTCTCCCACTGGTTTAAAAAAGGTGCTTGTGCCGGGCATGGTGATGCATGCCTTTAATCCGAGCACTTGGGAGGCTGAGGTAGGAGGAGCACTGTGAGTTCGAGACCGGCTTGGGCTACAACGAGAGCGCAAGTCCGGCCTGAGCTACATAGTGCGACCCTGCCTTAAAAAACTAGGGCCGGGAGTTTGGCTCAGTGGCTTAAGCGCCTGTCTGGCAGGCTCGAGGTTGTGAGTTTGATCCCCGGTGCCCCCCCCAAAAAAAACGGTGCTTGTACCAGGTGTGGTGGTAATCCCAGCACTCAGGAGGCTGAGGCAGGAGAATCTTGAGTTCAAGGCCAGCATGCACTACACAGGGAAACCATGCCTCAAAAACAAAAAAGCAAACGAAAGAGATATTTACATCCTTGGATCCCATGACTATGAAGGGCTCAGCCCAGCACCACTGAGGTACTGCTTAGTCACCGAGACCATCGGTCCCCAGATTCTGTCCAGCTCTTTCCTCCTGAACCCCTGCCTGGCCCACTTCTCCCTCAGACATCGATGAGTGCCAAGTGTCCCCTGAGGAGCCACCGCCCTGCGATCACCACTGTCACAACTACCTGGGTGGCTTCTACTGCTCATGCCGGGCAGGCTACGTCCTGCACCAGAACAAGCGCACCTGCTCAGGTGAGGGGGCCCCGCCTGCCCTGCCCAGGGCCCCCCATCCCCTCCAGGGAGCGTGGGGGGAGGCTGTGCTCAGAGCCACCCATCCTGGGCCCCAGCACGCTGGCCCTCTGGGCCCCGGGGCCCCGACACCTCGCTGCAGCCCCGCCAGGCGCCTGGACTGCCCGTGTCCTGGGGAGCTGGCCCTGTCCCACGTGCCTGCTCGATGTCCCCCGACCTCCTGTCTCTCTTCCAGAGCGGAGCCCCTGACCTGCCGGGCTCCAGCCTACCCTGGCCCATGGGTCAGAAGCCAGGCGCCACCACAGGCTGCAGCTGAGTCAGGCGAGACCCTGGCTGCCCACAGGGGTTCCCTCCCCTCCACCCCCCACCAATAAACCTGGCCCCCCTGCACCACGTCTGCTGTCTCTGTGAGAGGTCGGGAAGACGCGGAGGACCCCAGCCCCTTCCCTCAGCAGCCGGAGGGTCTCTAGCATGGCAGGGCTCCTGCAGCCCCACCTCCCACACAGGGGAGGGGGGCCCAGTGTTCCCAGCCCCTACCGGTGCCCAGAGGCTGAACGCCGAGCCCTCTTGGGGCAGGTGTCACCCAGGCGGACTCAGGGCTTGCTAACGCACAGGGGCCATTCCTTGGGCACTGCCAGAGGCCTGCATGGAAAAGGGCGCTACAGGGACCCCCGCAGCCTGCAAGCCTCCACCGGAGCCGTCGCGCCCTTGTCCTGCAGGTGGAGCCCGGCTTCCGACTGCTGCACCAGGTGCACAGGAGGACGCAGGCCGACTGTCCCTGTGGGCTCAGACTCCCTGAGCCGCCCCAGGCTGAGCCACCCCGGGAAGGGCCCCTGAGAGGCCCTGGTGGACGGCTCCCCAGGAACCCAAAGGGCCCCCCTCATCCATGCAGCAAAAGGACTCGCTGGGGCAGGCACGAGCAGAAGGGGCCCCAGGAGCCACCTCCTCCCTCTCCCAAACCAAACCCTGGGGACCACAGCGGGGTTCCCCGCTCCTCCTTCGTGAGCTCACCTGGCAGACCCTCTGGTCCTCCTCCCCTTCGCTTCTAGAGTGCAGCAGGCCCCTCCCTCTCTACTGGTGGCAGAGACCCCTGAGGAATTTGTTTTGTTTTGTTTTGTTTGTGCTGGTGGGAATCAAACCCAGGGCCTTGTGCGTGCAGGGCAAGAGCTCCGCCACTGAGCCGCAGCCCCAGCCCTGAGAACTGGTTCACATTTTTTTTTTTTGAGACAAGGTCTCACTACGTAAGTTAGGCTGGCCTTAAACTCGCTATATAACTCAGGCTGGCCTCAGCTCACAGCAGTCTTCCTGCCTCTGCCTCCTGAGTGGTGGGATTATAGGTGTGAGCCCAGCAGAACTTTTTTGTGGTGCTGTCAATCCAGGGCCTTGTGCATGCAAGTAAGAGCTCCACCCCTGAGCCGCAGCCCCAGCTGGAAACTTCTATCCCTGGTGCCTCCCTCCTCATTTTAGCCAACTTCTCCCTGCAAGAGGACCCCTCCCTCAGAGTCCCTCAGCCCTTGGTGGGCTGTGGAATTTGTATCAACAGCTCAGGGGCTGACTGCATGCAGGACCTTGGCAGGTCAGGGACACAGGTGTCCCCGGGATGTCCGGTCCACAAACCCCACTCCCTGGCAGCAGCCTCCCTGCTGTCTACAGAGAGGGGTGACAGGCAGGTGTGAGTCCACCGTGCTGTCCTCCTCCTGCCAGCCCTGTGCTCGGACCAGGTCCTCACTGCGCGGTCTGGGGAGCTCAGCAGCCCTGAATACCCGCGGCCGTACCCCAAACTCTCCAGCTGCATTTACCACATCCGCCTAGAGGAGGGGTTCAGTGTCATCCTGGACTTCGTGGAGCCCTTCGACATAGAGGCTCACCCTGAAACCCAGTGTCCCTACGACTCCCTCCAGGTATGGTCCCCGGCTCTCTTCTCCCTCGGCCCAGCTGCCCTGCACCCTGCAGCACTGTACCCTGTCTCTGTCTGCCTCAGTGACCCCCTCAGCCTCTCTTCAAAGCCCCAGCCAGGTCCCACACTGAATGAGGGACCACCAAGGGGCTGCCCCCCGCCCACACCCCCGGAGCCGCAGTAGCTTCCCTCTCACTCGGCCCGGCCCTGGCAACACTGCGCTGACGCTCTGGGCCTCTCCCTGTTCAGATCCAAACAGACAAAGGGAAGTATGGCCCGCTGTGCGGGGAGACGGCGCCCCGCAGGATTGAAACAAAGAGCAACGCTGTGAACATCACTTTCGTCACCGATGACTCGGGGGACAACACAGGCTGGAAGATCCGCTACACAAGTACAGGTGAGCACAGATCCCAGGAGAAACTTGGGCCTCTCCCGGAGTGCCAAGGAGACACCGAGGATGGGGCTCTGCCAGGCCAGGCCAAGAGAAAGAGACCAGACTGGAGCTGGAAGGTCTGTGAGGCAATGATCCTTGAAGGAAAAATAACAAGAATTCTTTCCTCGTCTCCCTCCCTCCACCCATTCACCTACCTACATCCATCCACCCACCATCCATCTACCACCCATCCATACACTCATTCACGCATCCATCCACTGACCCATCCACCCATCCTCCCATCAACTCATCCATCTATTCATCCATCCATCCACCCGCCCATCAATGCATCCATCTGCCCATCCACACTCATCCATCCATCCATCCCTCCATCCCTCCCTCCATCCCTCCATCCCTCCATCCATCCATCCCTCCATCCCTCCCTCCATCCCTCCATCCATCCCTCCATCCATCCCTCCATCCATCCATCCATCCATCCATCCATCCATTCACTCACCCACACATCCTCTCAGCCATCCACCCATCTATTCATCTATTGGTTCACCTATCTATCTTCCCACCCCACCCCTATCCATCCATCCATCCATCCATCCATCCCTCCATCCATCCATCCATTCACCCACCCACCCACATATCCTCTCAGCCATCCACCCATCTATTCATTCACCCATCTATCTTCCCACCCCACCCCTATCCATCCATCCATCCATCCATCCATCCATCCACCCATCTTCTCTTTCTACAGTCCCCATGGCCTGTGCCCCCAGTCCAGTGTTGGGGGAGCAGTCACAGCCCTAGAGCCAAGAGCTGGGCAAGGTGAGTCCAGAGGAGCTGGTGCCTGGGCCAGGTGCCAGGAAAGGCGCCCCGAAACAGGAAACCCCTGAGGCAGGATCTGCAGGGTGAGCAGGCACAGAGCAGGGAAGTGTTCTAGGCTGAGGGAAGAGCCCCGCATGGGCCCAGAGGCGTCACTGCTCAGGGAGCCCAGGTGCAGGGGGTGGGTGGGTTTGGGCTGGGGCAGTGGGTCAGGGGCTCTGTGTGGGACCCACAAGCTCCCTCCCAGGCTGCTCCCTGCCCCTGGCCGTGGTTCTGCCCTCTGGGGCCCCCACAAAACTCCCACCAAGGCTGTGCCTGGAGGTTGGTTCCCCCAGGGAGAATGGTCTGGGGGGACTCATGGGAGGGGGCCAGAAGTGTCTCCCCGGAACCCTGCATGTGGTGGGGGTACTGGGAAGGGGAAGCTGGAGGCTCCCGGGGTCTGTCTGGATCCTCAGTTTCCTGTGTCTGAACCCTGGGTGTCCCCCTGTGCCACCACAGTGTCTAGCAGGGTTCCAGGAAGCACTGCTACCATTGCTCATTCCGGGTCCTCAGCCAAGCACTGACCTAGGGGGTTTTTCTCATGCTGGGGATCAAATCCAGGGCCTCGAGCTCTGCCACTCAACTGCATCCTCTGGCCCCAAGACCTGTGCACTTTCCCCGTGTCTCACTCTTTCCCCGTGTCTCACTCTTTCCCCGTGTCTCACTCTTTCCCCGTGTCTCACTCTTTCCCCGTGTCTCACTCTTTCCCCGTGTCTCACTCTTTCCCCGTGTCTCACTCTTTCCCCAGCATCTCACTCTTTCCCCTGAAGTCACTCTGGTGTCATGGAACTCCTGCACCTTCCCGCATACCCAGCTTTTTCACTGACCAGCAGCGGAGTCCCACGCAAAGCAGCTGAGGTTAACCTTGCCTTTAGTGTTAGGAACACTACTGTACTTGTGTGAGGGTCTCTTTACCTACAGTTTCATTCACAAACCAAGAACTTCAGATTTGCCAACCCAGACCTGGCTGCCCCAGGCCACGTCCAAATCAGAGTCTGGTTTCCTCTGCACAGCACAGCCGTGTCCCGATCCGATGGCGCCACCTAATGGCCGCATTTCACCTGTGCAAGACCAGTACGTCCTCCGAGACAGCTTCTCCGTCGTCTGCGAGGTGGGCTACGAGCTTCTGCAGGTGAGTGACCACAGAACAAACGCCCGCGATCACTTTGGCACAGTCGTGACCCTGTGCTTGTCCGATGGGCAGAGGGTGGGGGCAGCACGGTGGCTTCTCGCCAGGCTTTCAACGGTAAAAAGCAAAGAAATAAAGAGAGGTCTATTCTGGGGGTCCTGCCTTTTAAAAAATTGGAAAGCATGACTTTGATGCTGGTGCGGGAGCCTAGGGCCTCGGTGCACACTAGGCATGCGCAGTACCAGCGAGCTCCATCCATCCCCAGCCCCGTGCCCTATTTTGTCCTTGTTGCTGAAACTGCTTTGGAAAGGTGGTGTGATTAAAATGGGCGACTTTTCTGTCTGTTCACACGTTCCAGCAGCTGAAGCAACAGAAAGGCAAGTTCCAGTTCACTACCCTTGTTCTGTGAGCTCGGAGAGTACCTTGGATTAAATTAAGGGCCTCCCCCTGGCCATCTGATGCCCTTCCCACGAAACAGCTCCCGGGCCCACAAAAAATGAGATGACCCTGGGAAAGAGTGTATTCTGCAAAGTTATAAATAGTGATCATTGTTGAGGGAGAGGGAGTATAATTTTAAAAAATGCTTAGCGTGTTGCTTCAGGTGCACAGGTAAGAGATTAACGCGTCCTCTTTATGTTCTTCAAAATTGTCACTGAATCCCAGTGGTAAAAAGTAATAACATTGAAATGATAGCTGGCGATGCAGTCCGTAGTCCTGTGGAGGGTCAAACCAGGAAAAAAATTTCCCACCTTGCAAACCTCTTGGCCGGGCTCTTTTCCGTAACTCCTTCGATTGCAAATGTGTTCAGATTCTCACTTAAAAGAAAAAAATCTTGATACCTTTTAAAGCATAAATCTTCTGTCAACACCATCTTCTTTCATTTTTTAATGTTTGATTTTAGAAAAAACACTATTTCAGGAAGTCAACAAAGTTTCCCTGTAGCAGGGTGTGGGGGTGCATGCTTCTAATCCCAGCACTCTGGGAAGCTGAAACAGGCGGATCTGGAATTGAAGTCCAGTTTGGGCAAGTTAGTGACTTAGCAAGACCCTGTCTCAAAATTTAAAAAACAAAAACAATAATAAAAAACAGGGCTGGAGATGTAGCACAGTGCAAAGGTCTTAGGTTTAATCTCCAGTCCCACCACCACCAAATATTTTTTCCTGTAAATCACACTGTTGGCAAAAACTGATGCAGACGTGGAAAAGGCTCGTGCAGGTATTTTTAGTGGCCTTCCTCCGGCTCATGGCCACAGGCCAGAAAGAACCAGGGCTGTTCCATGAATGCAGCGCCAGCCTTTCCCAAACTTACCCCGCCACCCTCTGCACATCACATAAACTCCGAGCTCCGATGTATTCTTGGGTTACAGTGAGAAGCAGCAAGATCGCTGCCAGGGGCAGCTCTGATCCATAAAACGCTAGGACACCGTGCAAGCTGAGCTCCGTAACGGGGACCTGAACCAGCAGAGCTTTGGGCAGCAAATGTGCATCTAGTGTGTCAAGCCGGCTGGGGTGCGTCCAGGTCCTGGCTTCTGAGTGTCACCAGACACAAAGGCTGTCCTGTGACTGTCACCTTCCTTGGGACCACCATGAAGCAGTGTCACAGGAAGCACTGTGGGAGCCCCATTCTGGAGAGGGACTTGATGGAAACGAGTTGTTTTCTGAATTCCTATTTAGGGTTCTCGGCCCCTGCAATCCTTTGCTGCAGTCTGTCAGAAAGATGGCTCCTGGGACCGACCAGTGCCGGAGTGCAGCGGTATGGTTGCGCAGTGACCGCCCCTTAAGGGCTGCTACCCTTATGGCTTCTGTCACTGCCTGGCCTCCTCTCTGCCTCCTGCCCCCACATGGCTCCATTCATCTGGGCTTGGAGTCCAACCTGCTTCTCTTCCTCCGCATCTCAGCGTACGCAGGGGTCAAAGCAGAGCCAAACTACTTGGGAAAGTAGAAATGTGCCCTGGAAATACTTTTTCCAACTACAAAAGTAGTACTCCATGTAAAAGATGGAAAAGAGGGCCTGGCGTGGTGGCATGCACCTGTAATCCCAGCCCTCAGGAGGCTGAGGCAGGAAGATAGCCGTGAGCTTGAGGTCAGACCAAACATGACCCTGTCTCAAAAAAAAAAAAAAAAAAAAAAAGATGGCAAACAAAAAGACATTTTAGCCAGGCGTGGTGGCACACACCGTTAACCCAAGCACTCGGGAGGCTGAGGCAGGAGGATCATTGTAAGTTCGACACCAGCCTGGGTTACAAAGTGAGCTCAAGGCCAGCCTGAACTACATAGTGAGACTCTGTCTCAAAAAATAGGGCTGGGGATTTAGCTCAGTGGCCTAAGCACCTATCTGGCAGGGGCGAGGTTGTGAGTTCAATCCCTGGTACCAAAAAAAAAAAAAAAAAAAAAAAGAAAGAAAAAAAGACATTTTAATTGTCATACCACCACCATAGGAGAGTGCAGGCACTGTCCCTTCTCTGGTGAGACGCTGTTCACATGTGTGTGTGTGTGCATGCAACACACTGGGAAGGGGTGGCTTTGTGCTGGGTGTGTAAGCACCACACACTCGTACACATCTGCATGAACCAGTGGGGGACACTACTGCTTTGTAAACTTAAGAATCGTGTACGTTATTTAAAGAATCAGGCCGGGCTTGGTGGCATTGGCCTATAATGACTGCACTCTGGGAGGATCACAAGTTCAAGGCCGATCTGGCTAGACTTTGTCTCAAAATTTAAAAAACAAATTTTTAAAGAAAGGGCTGAGGTGTAGTTCAGTGGTTCAGCAACCCTGGGTTCCACCCCTAGTACCACGAGCAAAACCTACTGATTACACTTTGCTTCTCTGTTGGTCGCCTCCCCTCCACGTCGCCCAGGTGAACAGGGCCCGTCTCCCCCTCCACAGCTGCACAAGACCATGGCTTCGCGCACTCACTTGACTTCATCCAGGTTGGGGTTTGCAGCCCTTGACGGTTCCCACATCACTGCAATGCTGTGCAAGGCTTTTCACTGGCAAGTTCCCAGTGGAATTTTCTTTCCTTAAATTTTATAAATTTACATTCCCGCCAGTGAGACTAATTCCTTTAGTTATGGAATAGTAAAGGGTAGTGACAGAGCATGCTTGTAATCCTGGCTAACTGGGAGGCTGAGGCAGGAGGATCCCAAGTTCAATGTCACTCTGGGCAACTTAGCAAGGTACTGCTAAAAATAAAAAGGCCTGCTTGTGGATGTAGCTCAGTGCTCCCTGGATCCAATCCCCAGCACCAGAAAAGCAAAACAGTACAGTGAGTCCCTGACTTTTGAGTACGTTCCGTTCCTGGAGAACCTTCATGAATCAGATTGGTTCGGAAATCCGACAGCGAGTCTTTTGACTCCCTGGCAGTCTGCTCCACATCGACACTGCTTTTCCTCTTGCTTCCAGACACCCTGGGCTCTGACTGAGCACTGAGCTGCTGTAAATGACCACACTGTCCTGTGAGCACACAGCAGCATGGCTGTGACAACAGCAGACACGTGAGCTACTTCCACGATTTGTGTCTATGCGCATTTCTAATGCGAAGTCCTTTCATCTCTGTGAAAGCTCGCAACTTGATAATGTTCCTAAGTCAGGGACTTATTGTAAGCAGGAGTGGATGCCCACGGAGCACTGAATCTGGGATGGCAGGAATCCTGATTCTCCTATTTCAGCTGTGCACCCGTGACGCAAGTCCCTCCTGCGTTTTCTTATACACAGCAGGTCAGAAGAGCTTGCTTCTGCCAGGCACACAGCACTGGGTGCTGAAACCACCTAGTGAAAACCACAGCAGCTGGGAGTAGTGGTGCATGCTTGTAATTCCAGCTCTCAGGAGGCCCAGGCAGGAGGATCACTGCAAGTTCGAGGACAGACTGGACTCCATAGTGAACTCATGGCCAGCTCGAACTACATAGCCAGATCTGTCTCAAAACCAACCCATCCAACCACCCAATTCTTGGTTGACTGTGTTGAAAACTGACTTCAAACTGGAATCACGGGCTCAGTCCTGCCAGGCACTATTTCTCATTAACGATCCTGTAACAGCTGTGAATTCTAGTCCAGATTCCAGGTATGGAAGGTGAAATCAACACCTCTCAAGTTGTTTTGCTTCCTCCACTTCAGGTTTTCTAAAAGGTCCCATTTATGAAGACCATTTTAATACAGAATCCTTCAGTCTGTTTCCCACGGAATCAGTCCTGCTTTCTTCTGTGTGGCTGCTTTACTGCACAGCCTTTCAGGTTTTTCTTTTTCATAGTAGCAAAGAACACCCTGCAGCGTGCAGAGGCCACCATGCAAGAGAACCGTGGCCTGGACCCTTTTAGTTTTGCGAGCGCTAAGGAACTCCAAGTGGTCCATTCACTACTGGGAGATGAACTCAAGACCTTCACACTTAGCAACATCCTCAGTTTTTTTCTTTTGAGACTAGGTCTAAACCACTCAGGTTGGGCTCAAACTTGTACTCCACCTGCCTTAGCCTCCCAGTGCTGAGATTACAGGCACCCATCTTTCAAATTCTGTCCCCTTCCTTAGGGAGAATATCCTGTACTTCTCCCCAGGGAGACACCCCCACCCCCAGGTCACCCAGCCATCTAGAGGAATGGGGAAGAGCGAGGCACTTTAATCACACTGAAAGGATTCCTGCCCTCTGGAGAAGTGAATAACCTGCCAGAGACGCAGAGAACCAGAATGTCTCTATTGTGGCAGCGCATGCCCAACCAGCCTTCTGCACGGTTGCTCCCGGGTCTGCCAGCCGCCATTCACTCACTCCGCAGTGCAGGGGTGGAGTCCAGGCCTTGTGCGTGCCGGCAGGGGCTCTACCACAGCCACAGCCCCGTGGTGGCTCCCAAGGGATGGAGCGACTGACCCTTCCTCTCTCTGTCTCCTTTCTAGTTGTTGACTGTGGCCCCCCTGATGATTTACCCAACGGCCAAGTGGAATACATCACAGGCCCTGACGTGACCACCTACAAAGCTGTGATCCAGTACAGCTGCAGAGCCGCCTTCTACACAATGAAAAGCGGTGACGGTGAGCACGGTTTCTAAGGTTGGGGGCCGGTGATATCTGCACGTTGAGCCTTCGTGGCCTGAAAATATAACTAACATTTCTGACTAAGGGAGACAAAGGATTAAAAAGCACTTTTCCCATCCACTAAGTGAAATACTACAGCTAAAGTGACTTTAATGTTAATTTGTGAGAACTGGAAAACAGATCTTATCTAGTAAATGACTACTACAAACACACAATATATTCCAAATGGTTTAATTTAACAAGTCAAAACCTTATCATTAAGCACTTGAGATCTTGATACATATTCAAGTTACACATCTAAAAGGTTTCCACTTTGCAAGCAAACACGGTAATGCAGACTTCCTATTTAGGAAATCATGTAAAACGGTTACACGCACCTCCACCTCCCACCCACTGATGCTCAAGGATCAACATTTTGCAAGGGGGATTCGCGCGAATGACAACCGCCTCATACATGCAGTTACAGAGTTTTGCTTTTCCAATGATTTGCAGGTAAATATGTATGTGAGGCTGATGGATTCTGGACGAGCTCCAAAGGAGAAAAATCGCTCCCCGTCTGTGAGCCTGGTAACACACACATTTACACAACAGATTCGGAACTGACAGGAAGAAGCGGGTGGGAGACAACAGGCAGAGCTTTCGCTGTGGTAGGCAGAAACCTAACTTGCGCACTTGGCTCTTCGGCCAAATTGCTATTCCCGAATATTATGTTCTCATTACCCCCTTTCTATATGGAGAGGTTGTTAGGTGCTGACTGCATTAGTCATTTGATTATTTTTGACCTTATAACTAGGCAAGCATAAAAAACTAAATGATTTTTAAAATTATCTCGGACCATTTATACATTTATAAACATGAGTTCTTCTGTTACTTTTCTTCTCTGTAAAAATGCTATTAAAATCCAAAGCTAATAACTTCATTATTTCCCTAAACAATTGTTTTCAATGACATCTAGGGTTTTAAACATTAATGCAGTATGCCTTTTAATAGTACTTAAATTTCTTTTCTACCCGAATTGGCTCCAACAATAACAGTTGAGAATGATTTAAAAAAAAAAATCTGAAAGGTAATAATATATTCATTACCCCTGTGTTATCTGGCTTAAATTAGTTTTTTTAAACCTGCACTTGGCTGAAACAATCTCTGTAGTTTTAATGCACATATACTGCCACAACAGGAAACATGTATGCTCCACTAATGAGTGTAATTGGTCTGCAATAAGGACACAGTAAAAAGTTTGTGTTTGAACCAAAAACTAGGCATGGTGGGACATGCTGGTAATCCCAGCACTCAGGAGGCCGAAGCAGGAAGACTGCTGCAGTTCAAGCCCAGCCTGGGCTACAAAGTGAATTTAAGGCCAGTCTGAACTATGTAGTGAGACCCTACCCCCAAAAACCAAAAAGAACCAAAACCAGACCAAAAACACTAATTCCTTAACCTGAAGGGTCCTGGCCTCAACTGCAACATTCTAATTTCTATGTTTATATGATCAAATGTGAAAGTAACTTTGCGAATCCTCAGTGACCTTAGTTGCTACTTTCCCAGACTTACATGTAAATAACCCAGTTTACAAAGGAAAAGCCGCTGTGGCAGGTGCTGCCCTTCTGCTCTGTAAGCGCATCACCCTGTGTATGAGCTCGGATGCCCATCTGCCCTAGGTAATAACCTCAAGCTTAGAACTCAAAATTGTTTTCAGCAAAACAAAGTAATTTTTGTAAGTTAACATTCGTTCACTTTTGAGGAGCTAAGAAATACCAAACACATTTATGAGATCTTTGAACGATGCCACACTTGCCTGGATAGGGGGCTACACAATTTAAGGGGTGTAATTTTTGGTTGACTAAAATACCCAGCAGACCAGAATAAATGTGAGAAAAACATCACTGAGCTACATTCTTTTTCTTTTCCCAGTCTGTGGACTATCGACCCGTACTACAAGAGGTCGTATATTTGGAGGGCAAAATGCAAAACTTGGCGATTTTCCTTGGCAAGTCCTGTTACTAGGTCAAACGACAGCAGCAGGCGCACTTTTATATGACAACTGGATCCTAACAGCTGCTCATGCTGTCTACGGGCAAAAAGATGATGCAGCCTCCCTGGACATTCGAATGGGCACCCTGCAGAGACTATCGCCTCAGTACACACAGGCCTGGGCCGAGGCTGTTTTTATCCATGAAGGTTACATTCATGACGCTGGTTTCGACAATGACATAGCACTGATTAAACTGAAGAACAAAGTTGTAATCAACAGCAACATCATGCCAATTTGTCTGCCAAGAAAAGAAGCGGAATCCTTGATGAAGACAAATGACATTGGAACTGCATCTGGGTGGGGATTAACCCAGAGGGGTTTTCTGGCTAGAAAGCTGATGTTTGTGGACCTACCCATTGTGGATCATCAAAAATGTGCTGCTGTGTACGAAAAGCAGCACCATCCAGGGGGAGTGGTAACGGCCAACATGCTGTGCGCCGGCTTAGAAGCTGGGGGCAAGGACAGCTGTCGAGGTGACAGTGGAGGGGCATTAGTGTTTCTAGACAACGAGACACAGCGATGGTTTGTGGGTGGAATTGTGTCCTGGGGCTCCATTACATGTGGGGCAGCAGATCAGTATGGGGTATACACCAAAGTCATTAACTATATTCCCTGGATCAAAAACATAATTAATTATTTTTAGTTTGTATGCCTGCAATCAGTGAGTGATTCCTGAATGTTAGAAGTACCTGTGAAAGACTTAGTGGCAGTGCAACCCAGGAAGTATCAACATGGCACTGCCACTCCACCCCCAGCCCCCAAACCCAACTCCAAGTGAAACTGTTCCAGGACCCAGTCTGCTTGCCAGTATAAAACCTCCTTTACTGATTTAGGGGGCACACATCATTACAGTGATACTCATTTTTCCAACCCAATACAGACTCATTCACTAAGCTGCATTTACTACTCACAAAGTCCAGCACCTTTTCAGAGTGACTGTGTGCATTTCTGCACATTGCACACCCATGTTCTATTTTCTGTTCTTCACTGATCGCTAAGAGCGCTTTACATATTACAGCAGTGCTGGGTACAGGAATAACTTGAGGTGGTGGGATTGTAGACATCAACACTTTAGCCCAGGGGTTAACAGATTTCCATGTTAAAAACCAATGCGCTGCAGGGCTGGGCATATAGCTCAGCGGCATTAGTGCCTGTCTGACAAGCACAAGGTCCAATTCCGAGTACCAAAAAAACAAAAACAAAGAAAACAAACAAAAAACCCCCAATGCCACATCTGGGCAAGGTGGTAAACACCTGTAATCTGAGCAGTGAAGATGAGGCAGAAGGATTCCAAGCTTGAGTCCTACCCTGGGCAACCTATCAAGACCATATCTCAAAAAAATGTCAGGGAAGAATATGGGTATGGTGGTGCATGTCTGTAATCCCAGCACTCTGGAGGCTGAGGCAGGAGGATCACCATGAGTTCAAAGCCAGCCTGGGCTACATAAGGGGGCCCAAGGCCAGTCTGGATTCCATAGTGAGACACCATCTCAAAAAAAAAAAAACCAAAAAAAAAAAAAAAAAAAAAAAAAAAAAAAAAAAAAAAAAAAAACAAAAAAAAAAAAAAAAAAAAATCAAAAACAAAAAACAAAAAAAAAAAAAAAAAAAAAAAAGCAGTAGGTTACCAATGAGGATGTATCTCAGCAACAGCATGCTCCTGGGTTCAATTCCCAGTACTGCCAACAAATAAAAAATTAAAAGCAAGGTATTTTTAATTTGTCAAACTGGCAGACAAAGGAACATGGACGTTGTCAAAGACAATATAAACTTACTAAAGGACAACTTAGCAATACATTTCAAAAACCTTAAAAGCACCCATAATCTTTGACCCTGTAATTTCAATGCTAAGAATTTAACTTAGCTGTAAAGATGTTCCTAGCAATTGGAAATAGCCTAAAATTTGGTCTGAATGAAATCTGTTATTTCCATAAAATAAAATATAGTAAAACGAATGGCTTGATTCCCAGTAAACCCCCACATCAAAACCAAAACCAACTGATAATATTAGAAACAATCTGGAGATTTCCCTTCTTCTTAGTGAGCATGAAGTACTTAGGCAAAGGTAGGTCAAACACCAGACCACAGACCTACCCACAGCCAAGTAAAGCACAGAACTCTAACACACAGTTCAGCACTACCTTCCAAGTGTGCAACAATAAGGACCATTCTAATAATCACACAACAAACCAATTAGTAGTTAACTTCCTTTTTCCTAATTTTATTCTTAATTATAATCTCATCTCATTTTAGTTATTTGTCCCTAAAAAGTTTTAACAATAAATCTTCCATAAAGTTTCAGTCTAACTAGTGTAATTATACATAAAAATTCAATATAAATTTTAGCCTAATTTCTCTTGTGCATATAAAGTACAATTTCCTTTTTTTGGAACGAGGGATCGAACTCACAACCTTGCGCCTGCCAGGCAGATGCTTATGCCACTGGGCTAAATCCCCGGCATAAAATACAAATTTCTTGAGATTTACTTTTTAAAGGTAACTCTGTCACACATGAAAAAGAAAGTTTTTTTCCAGTAAGACTCCAGACACTAAACTGTGGTGGCAACATAGCTTTTTATTCAACTGTGGTTCAAAAAAATTTTTTTAGAATGAATGCATTTAGATGACCAAATAGACTTTCAAAAACAAATCTATGCCAAATAGTTTAAATACTTCTAAACTCCAAAAAGTTTTAAGGGCAGAATAAGTAGCCGTGGTTATGTAGTACCACAACATGTTAATCAAAGGCTTCTCAACACTGAAAGCCTTGTGTGACCAATAACTACTTTTAACAAGTGTAAATAAGGGATTAAAACCATGCCATTGACAAGTTAACTTACCCCTGGGCTCCTGGACGGCTTGTCAGTTTAGTCTTTGGAGGTCCCCGAATACCATTTTAAGTGTTACCATGTTACTGCTGCTGAGTAACAGTGCAAGTGCTAAAATGCAAAATTCAGATGGTACAGGGTTTGGAAATCATGCAGATTTAGATGCAGAAAAAAAAAAATATTAGAACAACTCAAGATCCTGTTACAGAAGAAACTGAATAGCAAAACAATGTGGCAATCACAGGTCAAAAGAATGACTTCATTTATAAATGTTTAAAACACGCAATTTGCAAAATGACAAACCTATTTATCGTAATTGAAGTAGGTAAGGGCATCAGATAAACTACCAACACAAAAACTGTCACATCCTTCCAATTAGAAAACAAATTCCTCACTTCTCACAGTAGTTACACACACATATATATAGTACAATAGAGAATCAATTTATTGCTTTTACATCTTAACAATGCATTGTGAGAGTCTAATCTGAGTTCTGTAAGCGAGTTTATTCAACATTACTATACTTCCCCCCTTTGAAGGCAAAGCCCACTTAACACTTCTACAGACAGACAACCCACCCTTCTAGTTCTTAAAGCTATCAGGCTTCTTAATGGATTTCAGGCACAAGGTAATTTGTGGTTTCTTCTACTTTATCCCTATTGCAATTAATTCCACTTTTCAGATCCCAGCAGAAAGGTACGTATAGTCCCTTTTTCATTGATATGCTTTGCTACAAAGCATTTGAAAATGATCAACATTGTTTTGCCCACTCTTCCAAATAAGAATATTTTCAGAAGGCATGATTTCCCAATGGAGATTTATACAGGCCATGTAAATAGAACATCACCCAAATGCAGAGGCACTAAGAAAAAGCTGGAGGGTACTGCTTACCATTTTACGTGTGGTCACCCAGACTTATTAAAAACTAGATTTAAAAAAAAGAAAAAAAAAAAACTTTTCACTTTGGATAATGCAAGAACAAATAGCAATTAAGTCTGGGTATCAGGTGTCAATGCATGACAGGTGATGAATCCATTTGACTTGAGACAACTTTTCAAATAAGTTTATTTGAAGCAAAATAAACTACTGCCAAGAAACTTTATGAAAGTTCCATCTCAAAAGGGTCAAAAAAGGGGAATTAACTGCTATGAATTCTTTGCATTCAGGGCTGCAAAACAAAGACACATATTATTTAAATCAGTTTTATTTAAGAATTTCCAACATTGACAACTCTTATAAAAAGCATCCAAGCACAGGACACAGAACTGCAGCAAACAGCATTCTTATGGGTAGCTAACAGACATGAGAACTTCCACCCTTCTTTGAGACACCTGAGCTCACTGGTGAACTCTGCTTCCAAGTACTCCTGCAAAGCACATCACAAGCTCAGTCCATGTTCTCAACCCATCAGCTTCAGTTCACGTTACCACACTTACAGATCAGTAACAGAGGAGAACACACACCATACAGCATTCACAGCAGTTGACAAAGGGGAAGGGGAAGTACAAGTATCATTTCACTTAACACATTCAACTAACGTGGGTTATCTAAGAACAAAACTCACTTAAAGTCTTCCAACAGATGTGGATGTCCCTTGAATGCAAAAAACATTCGTACATTATTTGCTATCATTGCTCTCTGCACACTCTCACCAAAGCCACAGGATTGAGAGACACATCTTGCCAAGTTAAAAAATATCCATTATGCACCACCAAGTCTCTGCACGCGCTCTCTCCTTTTCTCGCTCATACTAGCCTTTCATGCCTCGGCACCACCATCAATCCCACACAAGGTTTCAAAAGTTCAAACAGCCTTCTGGTTCCATATCACAGCCTTGCGTTCACAGCGTTGATACGACTCCATGAAATAAAGAGTAGCGGATAAAAATGGGACACCCACCGTCAAAGACGCGGCCTGTGCAGTATGATGACGAATTCTTGAATGAGAAAGTATGCAGACAGAAGTAATCCTATGGCGGAATATTTACAGCACTACTTTCAATGAAGTGCTTCTTCCATAAACATTTGAAATGAGATGAACTGCAGAGATTAAATGAAGGCTTCATATTGTACTTTTGTATGTGAGGGGAGACAAGTGTTAAAAACAAAACCAAAAGAACCAAACATGGTGACGTCATGATCTCCCGAAAGGAGATTTTCCTAAGGAAAAAATCTACATGGTGGGGCTCAAATTAAAAAAGGGAAAAGAATGCAGTTCTAATCAATGGCTACCACTTTGAACATGCAAAGAATTCACGTAACAAGTCCAGGGATAAAATATTACAAGAGAAACCTTTTGATACCAATTGTAGTGTCTTGGTTTACCCATCAGGCAAACAGCAGTTCACTTTCAGCCACTCAATATTTCAACCCTTTATGTAACAAAACTTATAAAATTCCTTTAGCTCTTCTTTTCTCTAAAGAAAAATGTCAAAAATACTGCTGAATATACTCCACACTGAACAAACCAATTTTGAAAATTCTTAGTACATATGTATTTTACAATATACTTACCATGAGTTTAGAAAAATTCCCACCATTCCATATCAACTACCCATAACCCACTGTCTACATTCCCCAGCCGGAAGACTTAGAATCCATGCTTGAGCCAAAGCCTCCATTAAAACCACTGCCTGACCCTGGATTCGATGCTGACCCCCAACCAATTGCGGCACCAGAATTAGAACCACTGTAAGAGTTATTTCCAGAACCGAAGGCCTGATTTGGCTCTCTCTGCATGTTGCCTTGGCTTTGGTTATTACCTGACGGGCCCGACTGGTTCTGCTGACTGGCTAGCATGCCCATCATACCCCAACTGCTCTGCAGCGCAGCCTGGGCTGCAGCCATCATTGCTGGATTAATGCTAAAAGCACCAAAATTCATCCCTCCACCCATGTTACTACCCTGATTGTTTCCCAAGCCAGCTCCACCCCCTCTGTTTCCAAACCCACCCTGATTCCCAAAGCCACCTGGATTACCACCAAATCTTCCACTTCTTTCTAACTGTCTATTGCTACTGTGCTTAGGTTCAGCATTGGATATATGCACGCTGATTCCTTTAATGATCAAGTCCTCTCCACAAAGAGACTGGGCAACCTATAAGAAATAAGGGTGTAAATAAAAGATTAAACCACTGATTGAGGCACCAAAATAGCAACAAAACCTAGATTTTAAGCATCACTTGGAGGAAAAGCAGCGAATGCTCATTTCATTTAAACTTCCAACACAGCTTTTAGCTTTAGTAACGTTAACAGTAAAATTTCTGTTCCTTTTCCAAAGATATGTGAGCCTCCCAAAAGCTCCATCCTGAAAAATATGTATAAAGAGTACCCCACAATATTGGCCCACACACCCTATACCTTATAAAGTCAGAAAGCTTAGCCAAAGACAAGGTTTGAAAAGCTGGATGGGAAAAATTTAAAAGAAATTAACCTAATTAGCTGAGACAAATTATTAAGAAAAATACCTGATCATCTGCAAAGGTAACAAAGGCAAAAGCCCTGAATGGCTTGGGAATGAAGACATCTACCACTTCTCCATACTGACTGAAGAACTGCCGTAGCTCATCAGCAGTCATGTCGTCTGTACAACGCCCAACAAACACCTTTCGGCTCCTCAAAGGCTCATCTGGGCTTTGCTGATCAAACCAAAAAGGAAGGAAAAACAGAAATTATGAACAACGCAAAGACCACTATGGGAGGGATATCACTAAAACTTTTGTCTTTTTTATTTTTTTATATCTTTGTGTTGCATAGTAGGTCAATCATTAAAAAGTAGGCATACTCTTAGAGCCTCGTATCTATACTTCTCCATCTTGTAAGCTTTCAATAAAGTTTTAAATTATAAAAGCATACTAGGAAAGAAGGGCATGGTGGCACATCCCTGTAATCCCAATTATTCAGGAAGTCGAGGCAGGAGGATCCAAGAGGATCCAGTTTTGAGGCTACCACAGGCAACTCACTGAGATGGGGGTGGGGGGACAACAAGAGATGCAGCTTACTGCTCCCTGGGTTCAATCCTTGATACGGGGTGCACACTTTCTTTAAAGAGTCAAAGACTAAGAAACACCCCAGATTCAAGCATGATGAGGCTCCAACTGAGCCTTTTTTTTTAGTACCGGGGATCAAACTCACAACTTCGTGCCTGCCAGGCAGGTGCTTAAGCCACTGAGCTAAATCCCCAGCCCTCCGACTAAGCAAGTCTTATCTGCCTCCCTGGAACAAGTTAACACCTTTATGACAGGCCTATTTGGTGGGTGGGCAGGGTATCAGAAATTAAAACCAAGGGATGCTCACTAAGCTAAACCCTTACTCCTTTTTTAAATTATTCTGAGACAGGGTCTTGCTAAGTAAGTCATCAAGTAGCCCAGGTTGGGCTTGAACTGTGATCTTCAGTCTCTTAGTGTGCCGGTATTATAGGCATGTGCCACCAGGCCTGGCTGGAATAAACAGATTCTGATCATCTTTTTGTTCTAAGATATAACTGTGTAAGAAACTTGTGGCAGAAATAAAAGAATATAATGAACAGTTTCGGTGAGCAGGGGTAGCTTACTGGTAGAGCACTAGATAGCATGTGCAAACACCTGGGTTCGATCACAAATACTGCAAGAAACAAAACACCAGAGTTTCGAAGAGTAAGAAACTAAGTATTTCAAATCAACATAAAATATTCACCATGCATTAAGGCCCTAAGACAACAAATCAAAAGCCTCAAAAATACGCTACACTGCTGTTTTCTAAGTGTTGTTTTATTTTAGTATCTTCTAAGAAGTTTGTCAGCAAAATTTCCAGAGTATAGAAAAGAGCAAAGCACCTTAGAATTAGGAAGTTTACAGTCACACCATCGTCCATCTATCATATGTCGCTGTGACATGACTTTCACCTGGGTTTCATATTCCGTAAAACGAACAAAGCCAAACCCTTTTGAATGACCAGTTTTAAGATCTTTCTTGACCTGGAAAACATGATTAAAATTATTCTAATACTACACACATCACAAACCAGTTTTCTGACATAAAAGTGGAAAGGCTTCAACTGCATGCAGCAACTAAATGAAAGTTTAGTATTGAAGGAAAAACATCAGGAGGGGCTGACAGTGGTAATCACAGTACTCTGGAAGGCAGAGGCAGGAAGACCCAGTCTTAGGCCAGCCTGAGCCACAGTAAAACCCTGACTCAAAAAAAGCAACAGGTGGAAATCTAGATCATATTTATAGTACTGGTAGTGACACACTATATCCACTTATAAAAGGTAATGCCACCTCTTAAGCCTTCATGCAATCATCTATCTTACAATCTTAGTGTATACAAAGAGTCAAATTGATTTTTCAGCATTCTCTCCAAATACTATGTAACATTAAAACTCCTCTACTGAACAGAAAGGAGAGGGTCAAAGAAGGAACAGAAATGCTAGGTGCTTATTCATAGGCAAGGAAAAACTGCTAAATGAAATAAAGTTTTACCTGCACCATAAGAACTTCTCCGAAGGTACTAAAATATTCTTTTAGATCCTGCTCAGTTGTTTTCCATGGAAGACCCAATACTATTAAATCTGATGTTTTTTGGACTGCTCTTTTCACTTTAACTGCTGATGAAGCATCTGTCTCATCCATTTTCCTTTTGTTATCTAAACAAAATGAGCATAAGTCTTTTAGGAATCTTCATTTGTTACTTCTTTAAACACATACTACTCCCCACATTTAGAAATGAGAAGCAGAGACTAAGAACAGTAAGACACTAAACTTAGCGAAGAGTGATTATAGCTCACAAGAACACAACAAAGGCTCAAGTGCCCAAGATATTTTCTGGTGCAGTTTTGGATTCCCAATTCTGGCTCTGTAACCTCTAATATTACAGTCAACTGTGTCCTTTCTCAACAGATTATGAAAAGAAATTTTTCAGCTGGGCGTGGTGGCACATGCCTATAATCTGTTACTTAAGAGGCTAAGGCAGGAGGACTGCCAAGTCTGACACCAAACTGGTAACTCGAGACCATCTCAAAAAATAAAAAGGGCTGAGGATGTAGCTCAGTGGTAGAGTACCCTTGGGTTTGACCTTCAGTTACCCCCATCCTACAAAAATGACTTCATTTTAGTATGGCAGTCATTAAACATAATTGCTTATTAGGATGCCTCTCGTATAATTTAAAGGCTACATACAATTTTTGTGACACATGGACTTAAGGGTGATTTTAGTTTTTCTGTCTTTTCCAAATTTTGAATAAACACATTAATTTTGTAAGAACACTTACTTGCTTAGTGTGTCTAATGTTCTAGGTTCCATTTCACCATAGGACCAGGAAAAAAGTAATTCTAAAAATTGGGGTATGTCGCTGTATACAACCATAGTGGCGCAGAGGATGAGAGATTACTCGGAATCAAAGTCCACTTTAAACTCCAAGAGGCCCAGAGGGACTGTTCCACCAAGGTTCCTCAGGGTGAGAAAGCCTCAGGGAAGCAGTCCTGAGCTGAGAAACCCCTGGTCTTTTATTCTTAACTCAAAGTGTAAGAGGAAAAACATCTGTGCAGGAATTCATGTCAGGGGACTGGAAAGGAACAGGGTGGTGCATTATGTGACCCGTTTTGACCCAGCCTAAGCAAGCCCTCTGGAATGGAGAGAACAGTGGCTGGAGCAAACATCTCTCAGGAGAGCCTGTTCCTGATCCTGCTTGGTTGCTGCCCTGCAGGCCAGTTTTAAACTTTAACCATGCATTTCAGGAACTCTGTGCTGTTGCTCCAGGGAGTCCCTTCATCTCTGCGATCATTTCAATCACTTCTCCAGCCAGTGTCTCCCCATAATTTCCCCTTTTGTGTTTTACAGTCCAGATTGAACAGAAGGTGTAGAGTACAGGGTAGAGGGATATTGAGCTGGGTATAGGAAGGTCATCATGGCTTCTGCATGGAGAGTCCACTGGAACAGCATACAGAGCACACTCTCAGGGCTGCAAGAAAGAGCAGGGAAAAAAAATCATTCCAATAGCTGTAAGAATCTAAATGCACCAGGGGTGGTAGCATATGACTGTAATCTCAGCACCCAGGAGGCTGAGGCAGGAAGACTGCCACAGATCTGAGGCCAGCCGGGACTACATAGTAAGACCCTAAAAAACCAAAAGAATTCAAGTGCAAAGGTTGAGACCAAAGAGCCAATTCCCATAGTAATTTTCCCATCTAGATTTGTATGAAAAGCACCCTGGAGAAGGCGCTGGACCTCCTCCTAAGATTCAGAATGACTGAAAGGAATAGAAGTAACACACATTGAATAACACCGGGTATCACAATTGTGTCCACTGGGCCTGTTAGTGTTTGCTGAGACAGCTGCCAGCTGCCTCACAGGTGTCAAGTCTTCACAGAATCTCTTTTATCAATGTTAGTTTGGGTCAGTAATTCTGAGGTAACATTCTGGAAATAGCTATTCATAGTCTGAGCAGTCTGGATAGAGTCAAAGTGACCGCAGCAGTTGATGCTGTAGTGGCCAATGCAGCAGCCACCAGGACAGCTGCAATCAAAATACTCAGTGTTTTCCTTTAGTATGTTCAAATGCTGAGGTGATTTGTTCAAGAGAGGAATTTTTCACTCGAGTGATCGGCAGGAAGCCGTGCTTCATCTCACTGTCTTGAATACCACAATGTGTATAATATTCAGTTGAGAAGTATTTGTAACAAGGAATCAACCAAGTGGCATGGGGTTGGAGGGGGGTGGGATTAAGTGCCTTTAAAGGGACTGTATTGGTGGTTAAAACAGTTATACTCAATTATCCTGGGGTCCTGATTGGTGAGAGCTAAAATGTACGGACAGGAAATGCAGAGCAGGACACGATCAGAGGTACCATGAGCAATCCATGTGAGGCTTACTCAGGTGTTGATAGTGGCTAATTCTGACAATTCGAGGGAAGAAGAGAATGGCTAGGCACACAAGGATTTGACAGGGGAAAGGTAGGGTACCTGAGGAGAGGTGTAGTAAGAGTCTAGCAAGCCCAAGATTACAGGAAGGTGGACTGCCACTGTAATTAAAAGGCTGCATTAGACTCCAAATACCATTGAATTATAAAGGCCCCAATTTTCTAGTTAGATTATAAGCAAGATGAATAACGGAGAAATTGGTGGACTGACATGAAGTCTACCCCATCTAGGTCATCTCTTATAGGCACAAACAGGAATACTGGAAGGTGTCTCCCAGACGCAGAGGACTTTGAGAGTAATGATAAAGACCCCCTTGCTGAGGTTCAGCACAGTGAAAATGCTTCATAAACTGTATGGTACAAAAGGCATCACAATAAGAACTATTAGTGACACCAGACACCAGAGGGAGAACCCTTCAGCCAAAACGTACCATTCATGAGGTAGCAAATGCCAATCACTGAGAGTATCCAGACTGGCCACAGTCCCTACCAAAATCCCTTAAAGGGCCAGGAGGACGTGGCCAGACTACCAGTATAAGAGGTACTGTTACAAAAGAGGGGAGGCTCGGGGTCTCCTCAGGTGACATCAAAAACAGGAGGTGTAAGTGTATGTGCCCAATACACCATGCCACTTACTTTGGTGTACAGCTCAACAGAATCTGAAAAAAAAGGATCCCTTTTACCTTTGCCAACTTAGAGTTATAGGTGACTTGTGCTATCATTGCCAGAAAGAAGTTTTCTAGTGTGTGAGGCACACCAGTGCTCTGCAGTATTTGTTCAGCTTGAGCAGTGAGTTGTTTAATCTCTCCCCAGGTGGGTCCTGATGCTCGTGTTGTGGATGGCAGCACATAATTTTTCCTCTTCTTGTTGCCTATCCCCAGAGTGGAAGTACCATCTTCTGCAGCTTGGGGATGAGGCTGCTTGTCAGCTGGTGCCACATAATACGGAGGAACAGCCTTTTCGGGAACCTGGGAAGGGCCTGTGGGTGACAAAAGAGATGCATATCCCCTCCCCCAGGTCAATAATTCTGTTGGGCCCAGCTACTGTGCTACCAACAATGGGGAAGATAAAGGACCACTTGCTTTGCTCTGTCTTTACTGAGTATGAAATGTTTTCTAACTACTGTGGAGTTGCTGGAATCACTATTTAAAAAATTTAAAGTACATAGTGCTTTAGATACTTGTTTTTGTGAGGGAAGGTTCTCCATCATATTCTCCCTTTCTTGTTTTAATAATCGAATCTTTTTTTTGGTGGCGGTACTGAGGATCCAACTTATGACCTCGTGCTTGCACCACTGAGCTAAATTTCCGGCCCTAATAATTGAATCTTGAAGAACTCATTAGCCTGTCCTGTTACTGTCTGATCTGTAGGATTACGAGGTACACCTGACATGTCTAACATGTCAGAGTTGAAAGTCTGAAGAGAGTTAGAAGGCTGTTATGTTTTAATTTGTGAGGGTGAGCCCATGTCAGAAAAGCGTAAGAGTAAATGGTATTTAACATGCTTCACCCAACTATAAAGAGGCATGTACATTACCAGAGTATGTGTCCACAGAAACACGAATATAAAGTAAAACCTAAGTTTATGAGCGTTTCTGTTCACAAATAATTCAGTTCTCAAACGAAAGCATTTGACAGAATTTTGCTGCCGTTTACAAACTCCACATCAGGTGACAAACACACTGCAACCATCTTCTCCAAAATTGTAAAACAAATTAAGTTCATGAACTAAGGTACCACTGTATTCAAGTATGCCAGAAGTATCACAGTTGAATTATACCCATTTGCCAAATTTCATTGTTTTTTAAGCCACAGGGATCACATCAACTTGAGGAGCAGATTATCTGTTTTTGACAGTTAGGGAAGGTGTCATTAATTTCTCAGGCCTGTTTACGTGCAAGGCTAAAAGAGCAAAAAAGTGCATTAGCCCTTTGGTAAAAAAAAAAAAAAAAATTGGTGTGAAGCAAGAGCCTCCTCGAAAGAGATGGAAAACCACCAGTGTCAGCATGGGTGCTGCACTCCGCTAGGTGCCAGGGAGATTAGAGTGAAAGCACATGAGTAACATACAAGGGTGCAGACACTGTACAGTCTGAACATGTGGAAGAGGATTTCATCATCACCGTTATGAAAAAGGGCAGTTTCAATAACCTGTAGGCTCCCCACAACATAGGCAGCCAGCAACAATATTAAGATGATCAGGGGAACACTGTAAAGTAGCAATGGCAGGGGCAAGTTCCACTCTTTTGTGGAGCAATGTTGGGACAATAAGGAAACGTTCCCAAAAATTACAGCCTCTCCATGTAAAAACACTCCTGCTGGATTCACTCAACTTATCGAAGATGACTGTGAGTGCCTACAGTATGTATGTGGAGGAGAGAATAGAAGATAGTGAAAGAGGCAGAAGCTGTGAACCATGAAGAACTTTACTGTGAGGAAAAACCCAGGCGTGGTGGCGCATGCCTTTAATCCCAGCACTTGGGACACTGAGGCAGGAGGATCACTGTGAGTTCGAGACCAGCCTGGGTTACAAAGTGAGTTCAAGGCCAGCCTGAACTGCATAGTGAGACCCTGTCTCAAAAAATAGGGCTGGGGATTTAACTCAGTGGCCTAAGCGCCTGCCGGGCAGGTGCGAGGTTGTGAGTTCGATCCCCAGTACCAAAAAAATAAATAAATAAAAATAGAAAGTCTGCTGCCGTAATGACCCACATGCTTTGAAATTACTGAAGGGCAACATAAAAACCTCTTTTGGTGAAACCTAACAACCATTATCAACCTGGGCTGATAGTGTATAGATCAGCATCTGTGAGCATTTGACATCGTGTCTGCCTTGTTCTAAGAGGAAGAACTCTTTATTCAAATTGTGTATAAGGTTTTTCTTCGGATGGTGAGGTTGAAAAACCCACTCCAAAATTCTGAAAGATGGACAGAATTGGTCTAACAGTGCAGTAGGACTGTGAGGTGTAGTGAGAAAAAACAGATGAACAGGTTTACTTAAGTCTATCTGAGTAAGCTGTCAAGTGTAAAGCCAAGTCTCAATTTGTGCGAGGTCGTGTTTAGCTTGGGGTGGTACTGTACGTGGAGAAGAGAGATCAGCTTTCCCCTCTGAGGGTGTCAAACAAGTTTTGTAAGCTGTAAGTGGGAATCCCTGTGGAGGGGAAAAGTCGGTTAAGCGGCCCTAGGAGCTACTGTAAAGAATTTAAAGTTTAGAAGGAATGTTCAGGGAAAGTCATTATGGCCAAATAGTTCTTTGATTAACAAGATATCCAAAGTATTTCCAAGGGGCAGTTTGTTTAAACCGTATCAGGGGCTACTTGTAAGCCTGCAGCCTGAGTGTGACAAACCAAGTGAGCAAAAAGGTAAGAAAGAAGAGTTGAGTCTGGGTGTGCAAGCAAAATATCATCTATGGAATGATATAAGACCATCAGGGAAGACCAAATGCGAGGGGTTAGAACAGTCTATGAAATTCTGACACACTATGGCTATATACTATGCCTTGGGATAGGACTTTTCATTGATATTTCTGGCGAAGGGCTCCTGAATTAACTAGGGAGACAGAAGGCAAATTTTTCTGTCTTCTGGAGTGAAACAGTAAAAAAACAATCTTAAAAATCTACAACTATCAGATGGTAGTTCTGAGAGGTAAGAGCAGGGATAGGAGGGCCAGGGGTTTAGCTCAGCAGCACAAGTGCCTACCTGACAAGTGTGAGGTCGCGAGTTCAACCCCAGTACCAAAAAAAAAAAAAAAAAAAAAAAAAAAAAAAAAAAAAAAAAAAAAAAAAAAAAAAAAAAAAAAAAAAAAAAAAAAAAAAAAAAAAAAAAAAAAAAAAAAGCAGGAATAGGGATTCCAGGTTATAGGGCTCCCACAGGGATTATGTGGGCATTCACCTGACAAGGTCATGAAAGAACCTCTATGTTTGATACTTTTGGTATACAAAAAATTGGTGTGTTCCAAGAGATACAAAAGGGCTCAATATGGTCAGCATGTAGCTGTTCTTTCACTAATACCTGGGCTTAAATTTCTCCCCTTTTAGAGGCTACTGCCTCACCCAAACAGGTGGCCATGGAACCAATCCACTGGAGTTTGAGAGGTGGAAGTATGGCATTGGCTGTTATGGTAAATTTGGCTTAGAGGCACTGATGTATACATTCCATAGGGAACGTAGATCCCTTCCCCAAAGGATTACAGGCAAATCAAGAACAAAAGGGTATACAGTTGCATTTTGTCTCTTCAGGCGACCCAAGTTAAAGGCAACATGCTTTGGCATAATGTTTTTGAACCGCCAAGCCCCAAAATGGTCATGAAAGAGGAAGCTGTTGGCTAGGATTTTGGCCAGTCTCTGCTTGCAAAGATAGGAGGATCAGCTCCAGAAGATAATTTAGTAGCTCAGAACACTTCCATACCACCAAATCCCTATTTTCCTAACTCTCTATTGTGAAAACCAGAAGAAAGGGAAAAAGAACAAGTTGAGCAAGGTGGGTTCCTCTGGGGAGAACATGACGTCCTAAACTTGTTTCACAATTCTCATTTGTCTTGTACAGTCTGAATCAATTAAACCAGAAATAACTTGGACCCCCTTGCTATAGTAACTAGACCTACCATTATCACACCCACATGCCTGAATGTCACTGGCTAAGACAGACCTTGCCAGCTTCATTTAACATCACATCCTCCACTAGAGTGAGATCGAGTCTGGCATTACAGTGGTAGCCACTTTTGGTTCTGTGACATGTCTTTGATCAGGTTGTGGCTTTGGGTCAGCTTCCATGCCCAGGTGTGAACACTCCATGACTCGCTCCCTGCTTGTATTTGGGTGTAGAGTTGTGCCCTTTCCCCCATTTCTCAAAATGGGATTTCCATCTACATTACATTCAGAGTGGCACTGATTAGCCAAATGATTTCTTTTTCTACATTCTGGACTTTATTTCGGCTTTGTTACTTTATTTCTACAGTGCTTTTGAAAGTGACCCTCCTTGCCAAAGTTACAACATTTCTGGGGCTGCAAAGCCATGGTAAGAACTTGGGCTTTATGGGGCCCTGTTCCTACATTTTGGCAAGCCCTAATCATTTCCACAATATTTAAGTATTTTCCCTTTAAGAGGAGCCAAAACCTTCTGACAATCTGCACTGGCATCCGCATAAGCTAACTGGAAAGGAGGCACATCTGTGGCTTGAGGATTATCAACCTTCTATGCAATAGTGTTCTGTAAATAATTTATAGAATCTATATAAACTCCAATGGGTCCCTGTCTAATAGTAGCAAGAATCTTGTGGAGTATTAAATCTGGGCCTTTCGCCCATGCCTTAAGGGCAGCATAACTTGAGGAAAGATCTGAGCATTCATTTGTGACTGAGCCTGAGGGTCGGCAGAGACTCCATTGCCCTCGAGCATACCCACTCCTATGGATACACTGGTGTTTCAATTAGCAATAGACAAGGTATGCACCACTTCCTTGCATTTCTGTAACCAAATGCTGAACTGGGTGACAGTGAGCAAAATTCATCAGAAATCTTCAATGGGTCATTTCATAGCTGTGGCCAACTGATTCTATGATCCCCTTTGTAAAAGGGCTTTGCGAGCCATTCTCGGCAATACTTTTTCTAAACTCCGTAAACAATGGGTAGGGGAGATGCTCATGGCAAGGATTCCTATTCCTTCTGAAAAGCGGATATGCCCCTACCTCCCCATCAGGATCAGGCCTCTTTAGGCATTTCTCCACAGAAGATCCAAAACCAAAAAGGCAGGCCTCCATGGGAGGTGGAGGTGGAAGGGTAAATGAGGTTCCCAAAGCGGGCAAAGGAGGTAAAAGCAGTTCTTTTTTCTTCTTTGGAGTTTGGACCATGATTGTAACACAAGTGAGATGGCAAAGTCAAATGTAAGAGAAAAAGAATATGCAAAGAGACACTATCCCCCACTCAGCAACTGGACAGCTACAACCTTTTGAGTTGAAAAAAACCTAGCCTTTGACCTTGCCGGACACTTGCCAGGATCCTCTGTGGCTGTCTATGTCTCCTTACCAGGATGAAGAGTCAGACATCCTTGTTCCTTTTCCAGGCTTTAGGCAACTGGCCCTCTATACTGAGTTTCAGAAAAGACCTTACATGGGGCACCACTTGTTGCTGTACATAACCAAACCGTGGCAGCACAGAGGATGAGAGATTACTTGGAATCAAAGTCCATTTTAAACTCCAAGAGGCCCAGAGGGCTGTCCTGCCCAGGCTCCTCAGGGTGAGAAAGCCTCAGGGAAGCAGTCCTGAGCTGAGAAACCCCTGGTCTTTTATTCTTAACTCAAGGTGTAAGAGGAAAAACATCTGTGCAAGAATTCATGTCAGGGAACTGGAAAGGAACAGGGTGGTGCATTATGTGACCCGTTTTGAGCCAGCCCAAGCAAGCCCTCTGGAATGGAGAGAACAGTGGCTGGAGCAAACATCTCTCAGGAGAGCCTGTACCTGATCCTGCTTGGTTGCTGCCCTGCAGGCCAGTTTTAAACTTTAACCATGCATTTCAGGAACTCTGTGCTGTTGCTCCAGGGAGTCCCTTCATCTCTGCAATCATTTCAATCACTTCTCCAGCCAGAGTCTCTTCACAAGGATAAATATTAATCTATAGCCAATGGTTCAAGAAGTAGCACATGGAAGCCAGGCACAGA
>RJWM01016778.1:0-44658 GCA_004363535.1 Dasyprocta punctata
GAGAGAGAGAGAGAGAGAGAGAGGGCACAGAAGTGAGCAAGAGGAAGACCTGCCTCCTTTACACTGTATTTCAGCTCCACCCATGGGCAGATGCAGCACTCACATCATCAATCCTGGTGCTAGATAACAAACAGATCACAAGCAAGTGCCAGACTCAGCCCCATCAAAAGTATATGAGGACTTGGGGGTACATAGTATATCACCCAATACATGCAGTAAAACTACGAAACTGGAGGATATTATATACATGAAATAAGCCAAACACAGAAAAACAATTACCACAAGTTCACTTCCATGTGTGGAAGCTTAAAAATAAAAAGTTGACCTTAATGTAGAATAGAGATTATGAGCACTTGAGAATGAGGTTAGGAAGTGTTGTAGTCAGGGGTTACTGGGAGAACAACTGTGTACAGGACACAGAATTTGTAATACTGTTTTATGATGGTCACCCAAAGTTAAACACAAGAAAGTGCAGGAAAATCTGTCCACAATACTAATGACCCAGGATATTCAACCAAGGGCCTGGAACCCACAGCAAGGTCCTGCATGAGTCCAGCTAAAGACCCAAAGCCCATGATAATACCTCCCACAAATCCAACTGGAAATCTAAGAGCCCACGATAAGGACTCATGCCAGTCTATTTGATGGTTCTGCACTGGGAATGCCAAAGGTCAGTGGTGGAATCTAGAAAGTCTATGCTAGCAGGGTGAAGGAGCCATGCAGTAGGTTGAGGGTTCTACACTGGAGCTGAGAAGTCATGCTCAAAATAAGGACCAGCTCCCCTGAAAAGTACCACAGCCATCTTCAGCAGCAATGAGGTCCCGAGCTCCTCCAACGATGAGAACAGTCAAGTACAGGTCAGAAGCCCAGCGTGACAAGCTTCTCCAGCACACACCTTCCCCTCTGGAGCCAGAAAGTGACACTCAATGTGAAGAGCAGAGCTCCCTCAAGGTGAACAGCAGCCACTCTCAGCAACGTGGTCCTGGGCACCTCAGATGATAATGGTCGAATCCATATTGGGGAAGCAAGCATGACAAGCTCCTCCAGGAGAACCAATGGCTCAAAACAACAAGAACCCACAATGCCTCGCTCTTCTTCTCCACATCTCTATTTATGCTGGCAACTTTCTTTAGGAGGGCCATCTACACTCAGCACCATGCTGACGTAATGCAGCTGGTTTTAAACTGACCACCAGTTTTTAATCCATAACAGGAAGGTAGATAAAGGGAGGCTGCATGTGAAAGCTGCATGTGAGCCCCATTAATCTGTACTACTAATATATTTCAATAAAAAATGAAACATATTTTGAATATATATTTCACAAATACAACACAGAATATTTGAAGTCTTAATAAATATCACAGGAACAAATGTAATATTTCACTATATGTCAGCAACTATAATCAGAATTTTATTTTCCTAATTTGTATCAAGTCCATATTTTGCATATTAATAACGTTAAGGAAATCACATGGCAATGAAAATTAAATGATATTAAAAATTAAATGATATTCAAAATATTTGATGTAGTAATGCACCAAATCTGAAAGAAAGTAGTGACAGTTGCTTTAAAGCAATGGTGAACAATAAGACAAGAGAAGAGACAAAATTTGAAATTGGGGAAATTTCACCATCCCATAAATATGTAACATTCTTATGTAAATATAAATTATATATGTCTTTAAAAACTTAGAGACTAAAAAATGTTTGTGTAACTTGTTTCTCAAAGTTGGAATTGCTGTGGAAAGATCTTCATTGTTGATGTAAATATTGACATCTAACACTGAATTTATGTTCCATCTTGTCCTTTGCTGAAAGTGTAATGAACCAACTTCATTTCCTCAAGCATTTGTAAATGCAATAAGAACCTAATGAGACTTATATAAGGTCTGTTGATTCTAGGGTCAGCAGCTGTCATACTCCTCCCCCTTGAAGCTTAGAAGTCTTTTATTTCTAACTTTCAAAATCTAATACTCAAATTTCCCCAGGAGCCTGCATTCATTTGTTATAATATCACAGTTAATGTCATCTTAGTATGTGGTTATTAAGTTCATTGCTTTCAGTGGTACCTTGGCATTTACTGCTTTTGGATACCAACCGAGTAAGAGCATAAGTTCTAATCAACAACTTAAATCAACTTTATTTCCTGCTTCCTAAAAAGCAAATTCCAAGGGGGTATACATTACTAAGTACATTTTCTACTCCTATAACCAAATTGTTTTACAATATAGCATTGTTTATGTTGACTATGATCAAGTAATAAAATCAATGGAATGATAGGAAGCAAGGAAAATATATCAGACATCACCCATTTATTCCAATGGAAGGACAATAAAAACAAAAACACTGAATTTTGGAGTAGCTCATGTGTCGGTGAAAGTAATACACAAATAATCTGACAATTATAGTTGGCTATTGCTGTAAGAGCAATTCAAAATATTGCAAAAGATCTGTTACGATCTATCCAATTATTCACAACTCTTTATTTGCCAGCTCAAATTGGACATTAATATTTACCATCTGCATAAGTAATTCTAACCAGTGAATGTCAAGCCATTTAAAAGGTCATTTATTAATTAAGTAATTAATTAATGATTATAGACTGGAAAATTGTGATTTGATGTTTCACAATTCTGTGTCTCATAAGCATGATACGTTTTATTCATTGTCTGCAGATTTGCTAGAGTGATAATCATGAAACTTTTTACTGGGCTGGTAGTGATAAACTTCAATATAAAGCATTCTGTCAAATTTCAATGACTTAAACATAAACAATAGAAGCTGTTTTCCACCACAATATTTCTTCTGTTATGAATCAAACCTAGAAATATACAACTGTGTGTCATAGAAGAATTTGGTTTTGAGTATTTGCTTGTGCCCTTCATGGTCATTATCTCTGTCATTGTAATAGAGGCATAAGACTCTGTCCTACCCCATGCGCTAAGGACTGTGGATTTCTTGAGCAGTGAGAGAAGATAAACCTTCCTGAAACATGCAAATTCCTTCAAGAGACTGTTAGTCTTAAGTCCTTCCACCTTGACTTTTTTGTGTGTACGTGTGGCACCAGGGATTGATCTCACAACCTTGGCCTGCCAGACGGGCACTTAAGTCACTGAGCCAAACCCCCAGCTTTGGTTTTTTGAGACAGGGTCACACTATGTAGTTCAGGCCAGCCTTGCACTCACGTTGTAGACCAAGCCGGCCTTGAACTCACAACTCTCCTCCTTCCTCAGGCTCCTGAGTGTTGGGATTAAAAGTGTGCGCCACCATACCTGGCTTGATTTCTATCCTTCAGACTTTCAATATTGGCACTATGAACCCTGAAATACATAAATTTATGATATGTTAGATATATATAACATATCAAAATTAATCAGTGAATTTAGAGAGATTGCTACATAAGTCAAAATATAAAATCAAGTGATCTTTATATAACAATAAGAAATAATTCAAAATTAACTCTTAATGGATGGAATTGAAGATCATGTTAAACAAACAAGTGTCACATTTTTTTCCATAGGTGAAACCTAGCAAAAAGAAAAACAAGACCACATGAAAGTAGAAGAAAGAAGGGAGGAAAAGGGAGGAAAAATGGGAAAGAGTGGGGAATGCTGAGAAGATATATTCAAAATATGTTATATTCATGAATGAAAATGTCACAATGAAACCCAAGATGTCTAATTAGTATACACTAATAAATAATTGAGATATAATTGACACGTGATAAATTTTTTTCTTTCAAAGTGTAAAAATGAGAGCTAAAAAAAAGGTGATTTTTAAAATCTTATTAACAGAGTGAAAAATGTCCAATATCTAGAAATAAACCTAAAGCTATGAAACACCTCTCCTTGGAAAATTGCAAAAACTGTTGAGAAATATTATGAAGACCTAATTAAATGCAATGATATACTTTGTTCCTAAGATTGTATGTCAATGCTTCCTAATTGTTGTACAAATTTTATAGCAATCTCAATACAAATCAGAACCTTTCTATTTTTGTAGATTTTGGTAAGCTGACTATAAAAATATAAATGATAGTGAAATAATCCAAAAGTAACTTAAATAACAAAGTTGGAAGACTTATTCAACGGACCATCAGAACTTATTTTAAAATCTAAGTATTTAAATCAATGAGTTATTGGTGAAAGAGAAGCAAATAGCCCATGGGGACAATAGAAAGTTTAAAAAATGTTTTTCTAACACCTATAGATACTTAATGTGTGACAGAGATGGTATTACAGACTAGTGGGGAAAAGGCAACATTTTAATAATTAGCCATTTACAGTGGGGCTGGTCTTGCATCTCAGTAGCAAAGCACTTGTCCAGTATTCATGAAGTCTTGAATTCCATCCTCAGCATCACAAACAAAAGTACAAATACACTAAATACCTATGTAAAAATAAAAGTATTATTTTCTTCCTTAGCGATAACCAAAAGAATGCAAAACTCAATGTAAAAATAAAAAGAAAACAAGAGAGTATCTTTGTGACTATAGAGTGGACAAAAGTAGGACACAAAAATTACAATTCTTGAAAATCAGAATAATATTGGAACGTAAAACTCATGCTTGCCAAAAGATGCCACTGAGAATGAAAGAGAAAGCCACAAGGTAAGAGAAGGTATGTGTGTGTGTATAATGATCAACAAGGAATTTTTTGGAACAGATAAATAATGTTCACAAATTGATAAGAAGAATACAGACAATTTTATTTAAAAAAAGAACAAAAAACATTTATTAGCTAGCTACAAAAGAGACTATCCAAATGACCAATCAAGAATACTTTGGGAAGTAAAGGGGAGAACTATTATTTTTCCAAAACAAGTGAGTCTTTTTTAGGCAAACTGTCAACAAAGTTAAGGAAAGGCAAAATATCAATCAATGCTATAGTCAAATATCATTATAAAAATACTTCTTAAAAAGTCATCCCGGGTGTTGTCTAGGAGGTAAGTAACAGAACTTCACCTCATATACTGCTGGAGGAGAACAAGTAGTTTATGGAATATTGGAAGACAGCCATTATTTACCAAAGTAAAATAGATATTTCTCATAGTTCACCAGCTCCAGTCCTACAGATGTGTCTAACTCAGCTGTGTACTAACTAATGTGAACCAAAACACAGGCACAAAAATTGCTGGCAACAGCAATATCCATAATAATTTTTTAAAAGCTAGGGAAAAACTGTATGTTCTTCAATAATAGTATCAGTCAATAAATTTTTGCATGAAATATGATAGGATATCATTTAGTAGTGAAAAACACCTACAATAGCAGAACCTCAGAAACATAATATAAAGCAAAATCATCCAGACTAGAAAGAAAGCATCTTGTCATATTCTGTCAATAGAAAGTCCTGAAATTTCCAAGTCTTCTCTCCAGAGTTATCAGTTGAACAGTGGTTGCCACTGGTGAAAAATGAAGTAAATGAGGCAAGAAGAGAAGCTGCTGTTTCTTGAACTGGGTGATGATTACCTATGTGATTATTTGTGACCATTCAGGAAACTCTAATTCTCATGATTTCCCCCCTTTCTGGTTACCTGTCTTTACATGTCAGTAAAAGATTAATTAAAAATTATTAAACACTTGCATCAGATTCATCATCTCAAGGAAACACAGGAAGAAAATAATAGATGTCACATACACATGCCCAAAAAAAGAATAGTGATTAAAGGCGGCTGAACTAATTCTCAGTATATAAACAAAAATTCAAGTTGAAAAATTCCTCAGGAACTTGGGTTCAGTTCCAATTGCCTAGAAGCTTCTCAGAAGTTCCACATTGTAGACAGTCTTAATTCCATGGAAGAAAAAAAAAATACAAAGTTAGATATATAGCAAATCCAAAAGATAGTAAAGTGCACAATATAATATGAAAATGATGTTCTAATTGACTACACATATGGGACTGATAGAATAAAAAGCAAATATATGTTCATTCAAAAATATGAAATTCTCAATGATTGCAAATTTTTCTGTTTCTAATTCTCTAAGAAGAAAAACATGACAAGCAGAAGTTGACCTTGTCATTGAAAATACCAGAGTTTTCTCACTTGTCAGTTCAGTTTTATTTATGATTGTCAACACTGCAAAGTCAATCAGTTAACATTCTTAGTCTGTTACAAGCATCATCAACAAAACTGAACAAAAAAATTGCAAAGTCAATCAATATTTTCTTAATGACAAATACTGTATAATAATCTAACACTGAACTCTGTGAGCTGGTAGTTGTGAAGAAAGTTACACACTATGGTGAAATTTTTATGCAGGGATATTACCATTAACACAGAAGAATAGTAACTGCTGACTATCATGTTGCCATTGTCAGATGTGTTGGCCTGTATTTCTTGGGCTATGTTCCAGGTCCAGTTTTAGGTAAGAAATCACTAATCTATTATTGTTATTGAACTGATTCATGCATCCTTCAAATTATTCATCATTAACATCAGAAGATAGAGTGTTTCTAACCCAATCTCCAGTACTAAAAATTTTGAACACCCATTCAGCCTTTTTAGTGCACTCAAAATACAACCTAGGAAATTCTTACTAAAATCTACATTGTATTTCGAAGTAAGCAAGAGACATTATGGTAGCCAATGTTGAAATCCTGTTGTCTTATTTTGAAGTCCTGTGTTGCTTGCTTTGTTTTGTTCTGACCTGCTTTATTCTGTTCTGTTTTGTTTTATTTCCTTCTCTCTAAAATAAAAAAATAAATAAAATAAAGTAAAATCTCCATTGTATCAGCTGTCAATAAAGGACCTCTTGTAGCAATAGTAATCTAGAAAGCTAAAAAAATGTTCTGGTGTTTCAAGCCAAAAATTCTTTTCCCTTCATTGTCTGTATAGTTCATTTAATAAAAGTTTTCCTGGTATTTATTACTGTCTTCATTTTTCTTTGGAGTTGACTTTGGTGAAAGGTTTTTATTCTCATACTCCTAAACAAATGTCCCTAATAGTATATGTGCATTTATTTCTGTAAAATAACTCATATATTTCTTTTGCTCTGATAACATAAATTATGTAACTATAATTTTGATGTAGCTTCAAGGAATCTTAGAAAGATACCCTGGATATGATTGGATTGTAACATTTTTTTGAACCCTTAATATAGAGAAGGTGAAACAAAATTACAGCAAGCTTGGTATGATCCTATCCAGTAGAGTCATTTTACTGTGTCACACATAGCAATAGCCCTCAGCCAGCCAGACTCAGAAACGTATTAAGGTGAGTCTATTCTGTAATGGCCAGATTGTTACCACTGGGAAAGCAACGACACAACTCCTCCTCAGTATTTAAAACTATTATAGAGGAAAGAAAATGAGAATTTGAGAAACAGTCCTCAGATCAGGGTAAGAGGAAAAGTTTCCTTCTTTTTCAGGGTCTGTAATTCTCTTTTGACTTGAGTTCCTAAATCTAAGGCATGGAAATTCCTGAAGCAATAAACGGTGCTGCATTGGCCACAAGAAATCAGGCAGTACTAGATTGATCCAGGAGTTAGTGTAAGAAGGGGGTCTGTGACTGTTCTGGACCTTTCTGAGAGTTGCATAACACTTTCTGTGTGGTTCCCTTTCATTAGTCAAAATCTTGAGGAAGTTTCATGTCATGCGTTAATGCAGTCCTCCTCAGGCTACAGGGAAAATCACATCCCATTCTTCAGATGGCCCAGCCAAGGTACTGTACCGCCCAACCGCTCTGCAAAGAGGGCAGAGCGGTACATCCAGCTTCCTGCAGCAGTCACAGCACACCTGTCACCAGCAGCCCGGCCGGCAGTCAGGGCATTGATGGGAATGGAGCGCTCAGGGCAAAGTGTTTCCCCCGCACACACAAAGCAGAACTCTAGAGAATCTCTAGGAAATAGCTGAGGTTCACTCTGAGAAGAGGTAATTTCTAGAAATGAAACCATTGGGACCTCATATGAGCATAAGCTGGATATTAAAAGTAAGTGTGGCTTTATTTTTTTGTCACAAGCGTGTGAGGTCTGAGACTTTGGGATTATAGTAAATTTATATATTCGACCCAAGTGGTAGCTAATATATAAGCTTCTATAACCTGCATCTAAATTCCTCTTTTTCTGGATATTTAACTTTCTACTCTAAGTTTATTTTTGTTTTTGCTCACTTTTGACCTACTGCTTGATTTCATGTGTTCTTGTCGTAGAATGCACACAGAAAGGTAGAAGTGAGACAGGAAATAATTAAGCATAACAATAATAAATATGCCTCGCCCAAAATACCATTCTAAATTTTTCATTTTAAATGCATTAGCTTTTAGCTGGCAGAGTGACCTAAGGAAATACATTTTATATTACTCTGGTTGAGTTTCTTTATCTGAAACATAAGGATGTTGAGTTGGAAATTGTCTGAGGTCCCTTGTACAGTTAAGATTAAAACATGAAATTTACGTTCATATAACTTAGTAAAATTTCCTGAAAACATTTCTGTTAAATGGAGGGTTTCAGTCTTACAAATCATATAACTAAGAGATATTAATAAAACATAATCAAGAGAGTATGTTTTATGCTTTTATGATAGCTAAATATAAATACTATGAATATTTTCTTAGGTAAGCATAAAGAGTTGAAAGTTTGTAGTCATGCAAATGAAAAAGATGCAAATGGTTTCATGCTATATTCTGCTTAGTTTAGGAATCACAAAGCAGTTTTTAAGAGTTTAATATACAGAATAGACAATAGACAATAGATGTGAGAAAAGGTACATTTAAACAAAAGGACTGCATTTTGAGCTGGAATTAGCTCAAAAAATCACTTCCTAGATCTTCACACAGAATAATCAAATGAAGAAATAATACAGCTAATTTAGTTGAAAACAGTAATTTCTGCCTGATAATTGAGGCATACACAGGACGTCTTATTGAGATATCCACATAATTATTTCTATCACATTTCCACTTTACATTTATGCATGATTTCACCATTCATTTAATCAACAAATCATTTATGTTAACACATAGTATGGGCCTAAAACTGAATGTAAAGAAGTGATTATAGGCAAACTGCCTTCCTTCTAAAATATTGCAATGTTCTTCATGATCCTTCCCATCCAGAATGTGGCTTATATGTTAGTTTAATTAGGAGGTAACAACCCATTGGATTAGACTTCACAATTAAATAGAGGAATTGGGAGCTATAGCTGCTGTGGCTAGTATTGATAATAACCATTACTCTCCTGGACAAGGTAATGGTCCACCTTGTCTTCTGCCTTCGTTTCTCACCTATTAAGCAGAGCTTCTTAGTAATAAACTTAGAATGCTTTCACCTCTTCCCAATTAAAGATGTAGGTCATGTATAGATTGATCTTCAAAGATGATCCAGGAGTTTCTAGTCCTTAAGGGCAGATGTTGGGGTATTGCATGAGAAGATATGTAGTTAAAAAAATAAGTAAATAAAAGAAAACTTTCATAAAGAAGAATCTCCTATTGAGGTCACAGTCATTTGAAGAGACTACTAACTCAGTTTTTTTCTGTGCTTCCCTACCATTCATTTCTTATAAGTCAAGAGGTCGCATTACTTTTTTCTTGAGTCCTTAAAGACATCATAAACATAGAATATATTATATATGAATAAAAACTAGGTAGTTTTTATGGACTTGGTTTAGTAGCTAAGTTACTATGGTTGTTGAAAGAATATCTTAATACTAATAAGAACCTGAAACCCTTTCTACAAGTTATGTATCTACTTGCACATAAATTTTTAGAATCCAAATAAGAAAATCATAAAATATGACCAGATAAGAGATCATAAAGGTAAGTCCTTATACGAAAGATTGAGGAGAAGAACTATATATTTCATTGATCACTGATAAATAAGCATTTTTGTTGACTTTTTCTATCACCCATTTTACAATAAAGAAAGATAAATTCTCCTTATTCATTACACTTCATGTCATATATTTGACAGATCATTCCAGATGGCAAATTTTTCACATATAAGCCATTATTTACAGTTAATATTTATTTTCTCTGAATTCACTGATATCAGTTCCCCATTTAGAGATTGGAGATTAGAAAACTGAAGAATATAGGAGTTAAATAAGTCTTAGAGGGCACACATCTAGAAAGTATTAAAGGCAGATTTTTATTCCAAAATGGCTAGCTCTACCAACCAAGTTCTTAAACACTAAATGGATTCTGTCCACATCTCCACTACGCATGTCTGCTTGTGGTTGAGAAGGGTGATGAGTGGCAAGAGTGAGGAAGAAAAGGGAGAGGTAGGAAATGCCAGTGTTCTCAAAGGAGGCAAAGCTTTAGAAATATCCACTCATGAGGGGGAAGACACAAGCATTTTGTATTTTTGTTCATTTCTCCAAGGCAAAGTAAGAGAGAGACTGCAGACTAAATAGAACTCCATTCTATCTTTTACTCAGCATTGTGTTTAAAAAGGATAGAGATAGTGACAAATAGATGAATCTAAAATAGTACTGTCACTCAAATGAAGTGGAACAAACTCAGGAGGACTTACAATTGGGGGACTGGAAAGGATCTGAGCTGGGAAAAGAGACTGCAGTTTGTATGGACTTTGGAGTAGAAACTAATAGCCACAGTCACTATTCCACTAATACATACCACACACCTGCTAAGGATAGAAATTCAGACCAATGGGATAACATGTGGAGTCCAGAAAAAACAGTACATCTAGGGTCATTCAGTTCTTGATAGGAATATAAAGATCAGTTGATGTGAAAAAATAATGTCTTCAAAAATATATGGTGACTCTCCCCCACCCCGGAGACCTCTGCAGTCAGTGGGCAGATTTTCACTGGTAGCACCTCCCCACACCCCAGAGACTCTGCAGCCGTTGTTGTTGGCAGCACCTCCCCCTCCACCCTGGTGACCTCAACAGCCCAGGGACCATCAGCAATCCGTCCACCACCTGCACAACCCTAATGGGACTGGTGGAAACCTCAGCAACCCCTCGCCAACACAGAGGACCTCAGTGGGCCTGCAACTGTGCAATGAGTTACCCCGTCAAACAGAGGACCTCAGTGGGTCAGCAGAAGCAGCAATAAGCTCTCCCATTCAGCTGTAGAACTTCAGAAGCCCAGCAAGAGTATGAGTGAGCCCTTTTTCCATACAGAGAATACCAGATGGGTTGAGGAGAGGGCTGATGGGGCCTCCCCCAACATGGAGGAACTTCAATGGGCCTAAGAGAACCCCAGTGATGCAGTAGGGTCCCAACTGAGGCACACAATATAGCCAGGTAAATCTGACAGTGTGGAATAGCCTGAAGCAACAGTAACAATAGGAACTAAGGGTTGGCTTACATCAGTATTCCTAGGCTAGTCAGCCTAGGGAGAATGTAAGACTAACCCAATAGGACCTGCAGAAGGAATCCAGGTGACTGGCCCCTCCCCTTCATTGAGGGACAGCAATTGGACAAAAATCACCCATAGAGTAGGACCCTAAGATACACACGACAGACACTAACTAGTGGAATTGAAAGACCAAAATACTAACTCAAGAGGTGAAAATGACAAGACAAAAAAGCAAGGTACAATCTCAAATGTCCAGTCCTTCAGGAACAAGTACAGGGGACATAGAAATAAAGAACATTAGAAGTCACACATCTGAAATTTCAGAAAAGATAGCAAGGGAAATACAGAAACAAATCCATAAAACTATAGAGGAAATCAGATTAGAAATAATCTCTCAAGTAAAGAAAGAAATGACAACCTTAGTAAAGGAATCACTCAGCATAGCTAGAGAAGAAATAGATTTTTAAAAAGTACAGGAACATTGGAAAATGATGGAAACCTTGAATGAGGAACTTAGGAAAGAAATAGAATGCATGAAACAAATTCAAAGAGATACCCAAGAAATAAAAAACTCCATTGAAAGCTGGCAAAACCGTTTAAATGAAGCTGAGAACAGACTTTCAGACCTTGAAGGCAGGATCGCAGCTAGTGATTATGAAAGGAAAGAACTTGTAAAAGTAACAAGGGAGCATAAAACAACAGTTCAACAGCTTCAAGATGATGCAAAGAGAATCAATACAAGACTGATAGGCATCAATGAAAATGCAGGAGTCAATGCAACTGACTTAAAAAACATATTAGAAGAAGTAATAATGGAAAATTTCCCAAAGAATCATAACCAAAATAAATCTACACCCAGACATATAATAATTAAGATCCCAGACATACAGCATAAAAACAGAATACTGAAAGCTGTTAGAGAAAAGACACAACTCATCTATCAAGGAAAGCCCATTAAAATCACGGCAGACTTTTCAGCACAAACCTTCAAGATAAAATGAGCTTGAAATATTTCAAGCCCTGAAAGAAAACAACTTTCAACCCAGATTGATGTACCCTGCAAAACTTTCTTTCAAAACTGATGAAGAAATAAGATACTTTCATTCCATGACAAAAAACAACTGAAGAAATTCATGTCTATGAAGCCAATTCTAGAAAGAAAACTGAAAGACATACAAGAGAGAGACAAAAATGACTACAATTCTCAGAACAGCAGCAGAAAGAAACCACCAGGCAGGGCAAGCAATTAAACAAGGGAGAAAAGTAGGAAACCAACAGCAGGAAAATAACATGACAAAGTTAAGTCAGTACATATCAGTTATATCCATCAATGTAAATGGTCTCAATTCACCAATTAAAAGAAATAAGCTAACAGAATGGATCAAGAAACAGGATCCAACAATATGCTGTATACAAGAAACACATCTGACTCAAAAGAAAACTCGCAGACTAAAAGTCAAAAGATGGAAAGCTATATTCCATGTGACCAGAACCCAGAAAAAAGCAGGAGTAGCTATTCTGTTTGTGGACAGTGTAAACTTCAAACCAAAAATGATCAAAAGAAATTTTTAAAAAGGTCATTACATACTTGTTAGGGGAAAAATTCAAGAGCAAGAGCTAATAATCATAAATATATATGCACCAAATACAGGAGCACCCAACTATATAGGACAAATACTAATACACATAAAAAACCAAATATGCAATAACACAATTGTAGCAGGGAACTTAATACCCCATTGTCACAAAGAGATAGACCAACTAGACAAAAAGTCTGCAAAGAAATAACAGAACTTAATCAAACCTGTGAACAAATGGATTTACTAGTTATTTACAGAGTGTTCCACCCAACAAAATCAGAATACACATTTTTCTCAATTGTACATGGGACATTTTCTAAAATAGACCATATATTCAACCATAGAACATGCTTAAGTGAATGCAAAGGGATTGAAATTATCCCATGCATATTATCTGATCATAGTGCATTGAAATTGGAAATTAATGGCAAAAGAAACTCTAAAACCTGCATAAACACATGGAAATTAAATAACAGCCTCCTGAACAGCCAATGGGTTACAGATGAAATTAAACAAGAAATTAAACAACACCTAAAATTCAATGAAAAGGCAGACACAACATACTGAAACTTGTAGGATGCAATGAAAGTGGTCCTAAGAGGAAAATATATAGCAATAAATTGTCATGTCAACAAAACATAAACAGCACAAATAAACAATTTAATGCTACACCTCAAGCTTCTAGAAAAAGGAGAGCAAGTCAAACCCAAAGCTCATAGAAGAGGGAAAATTATAAAGATCAGAGCAGAAATTAATGCATTTGAGGTTAAGAAAACAATTCAAAGAATTAATGAATCAAAGAGCTGGTTCTTTGAGAGAATAAACAAAATTGATAAACCTCTAGCTAAATTTATCCAGAAAAAGAAAGAAAAAATTCTTGCAATAAGAAATGAAAAGGGAGAAATTACTACATATCCCATGGAAATTCAGAAGATCATGAATACCTACTTTGAAAATCTTTACTCACATAGGGTGGAAAACACAGAGGAAATGGAAAAATTCCTAGAAATGTATGAATTACCAAAGTTGAATTAAGAAGATATAACAATTTTGAATAACCCAATATCAGTCACTGAAATTGAAAACATGATTAAAAACTTACCAACAAAGAAAAATTCAGGTCCTGATAGATTCACAGCTGAATTCCACAAGAAATTTAAAGAAAATTTAATGCAAATACTACTCAAATTCTTCAATGAGATTGAAAGGGAAGCAATCCTCCCTAGCACATTCCTGGAGGCAAATATTACTCTGATACCAAAACCAGAGAAAGACCCAACCAAAAAGGAGAACTATAGGCCAGTCTCCCTAGTGAACTTTGATGCAAAGATTCTCAATAAAATAATGGCAAATAGAATTCAGCAAATCATCAAGAAGATTATACATCATGACCAAGTGGGATTTATTCCAGGAATGCAAGGATGGTTTAACATATGCAAATCCATAAATGTAATACACATCAACAGAGCCAAAGACAAAAAAATCACAGGGAGGCTCCAACCAGAAGACAACTAGCCTGCCTTCCTGGTGAGTGTGTGCTACTTGTGCAGACTCAAGGAAGAAAAAGAGATGTGCCTCCAGTAGGCCTACTGGCACGTGGGCTAAGAATCAAGGACATCCCCGCTCTCTGTAAGTAACCTGCTGGTTTGGAGGACTGGCTAAGTTGATGGCAACTACAGTACATATAGCAACTAAATGCTTGTACTGTTCAGTTAATTTTGCAGGCCTGGAGCCAGGAGTCTGAGCATCTCTTGAGAAGATGACAGTGTGCAATGTAGCAAATATGGGAGATTCTCTTCTTTCTTGACTTTGAGGCCCAATATTGTTCTCATTGTTTTGCTTTATTTCATATTCTGTTCCTTTTGGCTTTATTGTGTTTTGTTTTTGGTTTGGTTTCACTATACTGATGGAATGGTCAGCTATTCTGAAATTAACAAGATATAGTATAGTAGCTATTGTTTTCCTAGTATCTTTCTTTGAAGTTCTGTACCAGTTCTACTGCTTTGTTTTGATTGACTTTGTTCTGTTGGATTTCATTATCTTTAAAATTAAAAAAAAAATTTAAAAATTTTTAAAAAGGACAAAAATCACATGATCATCTCAATAGATGCAGAAAAAACTTTTGATAAAGTCCAACACTTGTTCATGATAAAAACTTTACAGAAAATTGGAATAGATGGTATCTACCTCAATCTGATAAAAGCCATTTATGATAAACCAACAGCCAACATTATGCTAAATGGACAAAAAACTGAAAGCTTTTACTCTAATATCAGGAACAAAACAAGGATATCCACTATCACCACTCCTATTCAATATAGTTCTGGAAACATTAATCAGAGCAATCAGACAAAAGAGAATAATAAAAGGAATAAGGTTAGGAAAGAAAGAAGTTAAATTATCACTACTTGCAGATGACATAATACTCTACATAGAAGACCCTAAAAACTCCACCAAAAGGCTACTAGAGTTAATAAGCAAATTCAGCAGTGTAGCTGAATACAAAATCAGCACTCAAAAATCAATAGCATTCCTGTACACAAACAACAAACTCACTGAGAGAGAAATTATGGAAATAACACCTTTCACAATAGTGTCCCAAAAAATGAAATACTTAGGAATCAACCTAACAAAGAATGTAAAGGATCTATATGTTGAAAACTATAGTAATCTAAAAAAGAAGATTGAAGAGGATGTTAGAAAATGGAAAGATATCCCTTGCTCTTGGTTAGGAAGAACCAACATTGTGAAAATGGCCATACTTCCAAAACTGTTATGCAGATTTAATGCAATCTCAGTCAAAATACCATTAGCATACCTTATAGATTTAAAGAAAACATTCCTAAAATTCATCTGGAACCAGAAGAAACCCAGAATAGCGAAGACAATTTTGGGCAACAAAAGCAAGGCAGGAAGCATCTCAATCCTTGACTTGAAATTATATTACAAAGCTACAGTGATAAAATCAGCATGGTACTGGCAAAAAAATAGACCAGAGGATCAATGGAACAGATTAGAAGATGCAAATACAACTACAAAGACACTCAGCCACCATATATTTGACAAAGAGGCTAAACATGTTCACTGCAAGAAAGATAGCCTCTTTAATAAATGGTGCTGGAAAAATTGACTTTCCATTTGCCAGAGACTGACCCTAGACCCATGACTATCACCATGCACTAAACTAATATCAAAAAGGATCAAAGATCTAAATATTAAAATAGAAACACTAAATTTACTGGAAGACAAGGTAGGCAGAAATCTTGAAGACGTAGGGGTAGGCAAAGAGTTCATGAACAAAATGCAAACTGCACAGGAAGTATTTCAAAGAATCAACAACTGGGATCTCATCTTATTAAAAGTTTTTGCACTTCAAAAGAAATCACCAATAAAGTGAAAAGAAAACTCACAGAATGGGAAAGAATTTTAGCCAACTGTCCCTCAGACAAAGGACTTATATCCAGAACATATAAAGAATTGCAAAACATCAGGCTCCCCAAATTCAAAGACCCAATCCAAAAATGGGCATCTGAGATGAACATGCACTTCTCAGATGAAAAAATACAAATGGCAAATAAACACATGAAGAAATGCTTAACATCACTGGTCATTTGAGAAATGCAAATTAAAACAACATTGAGATTCCATCTCACTCCAGAAAGAATGGGTGCCATCAAGAAATCAACTGATAACAAGTGTTGGAGAGGCTGTGGGGAAAAAGGAACTCTTCTCCACTGTTGGTGGGAGTGTAGACTGGTGCGACCACTGCGGAAATCAGTATGGAGATTCCTCAAAAAACTAGGATTAGAAGTCCCATTCAATTCAGCTATTCCCCCTCTGGGTATTTTCCCAGAAAAATTGAAAGTGTCATGTCACAGTGATATATGTGCACCCATGTTTATAGCAGCACAATTTGTAATAGCTAAGTCTTGGAAACATCCAAAATGCCCATCAACTGCAGAATGGTTGGAAAAGATGTGGTATTTTTATACAATAGAATATTACTTAGCCATAAAAAGGATGATCTTGAGGCTTTTATAGGTAATGGAGGCAACTTGAGACTATGCTCATAAGTGAAATAAACCAGACGCACATTTGTAAATATTGTATTGTCTCCCTAGTATAAAAAGTAAATAAATAATAATGATAATAAAAACCAAACGAGTAATAAGACCCAAAATGTACAACAGATATTGTAATAATGAAAGGGAAAGAAAGTTCTCAAAATTAAAGAACAGCTGGGATAGAGGAAAGGAGAAATGGAAGAAAGGAAAAGATTGTATGTATGTAGGTATACACATATAACTGTATGCATAGATAAGTATGCAAGATAGATAACTACACTACTAATTCTCTGTTAGTTCATCAAAAAGAATAGTTTGTGTTGTCATTGTTTGATTGTCTGATCATTTTTTATGTCTAGATCTTGTAACTTGAACAACTACTTCTAAGATAACAGTATGTACTATATTTACTAATATTGATTTCTTACTGTTTGTTTTTTTTTTAATTCTGTATTCTTTCTACCCTTTTTTCTGTTTTGCTTTTTAAAATAAAAAAATATGGTGAGTCTGTTTGATACCCACATATGAAAGAATAAAATTGATAGAACTGTCATATGAGCCAGAAATTCCATGGATAGGTATATCCCTAAATGTAATGAAAGCACATGTCCATAACGAAGCTTATACATACATATTTATATCAATATTATTTATAATAGTCAAAACATGGAAATAACTCAAATGTTCATTAACAGATGAAAGAATAGACACACCATGGTGTACCCATAAATTGGAATATTATTCAGACACAAAGAGAAATAAAGCACTATATGTATTACAGTTTGGTAAACCTTGAAAACATTGCACTAAGTGAAAGAAATTACACACAAAGGAAACATGTTACATTACTCCATTTATCTGAAATGTGCAAAATATGTAAATCTGTGGACATAAATCAGATTGGTGATTTTGGAAGTTTGGGGCAAAGGGGGAAGGGGAGTGAAGCTTAATGGACAATGGATTTTCATTTGGGGTGATGAAAATGTTCTTGAATTATAATGACACCTCTGTTCACGAGCAATTTGCTTCACAAACAGATGCATTTGGCAAAATTTTGCTTTTGTTTGTGAATTCTACATCACGTGACAAACATGATCATGGCCATCTTTCCCAGAACTATGGAACGAATTAAGCTCATGAACATAGGTGCTATCGTATATTGTGGTAATGACTGTACATCCCTGTGAATGTTCTTAATACCATATGTGTATCACATACACCTTTGAAATACTGTTATGGCTTGTATCTAGATGTCCCCACAAAGTCTCATGCATTCTTAGCTGGAGTTTTTGAGAGGCGACTGAATCATGAGTATTTGACCCTGGATGAGTCCACTGATGAGTTTATAGCTAGGTGTGACATGAGAAAGTGAAGCCTGGTGAGAAAAGGTGGATCACTGCGGGTGTAGCATGGTGGTAGATATATCCCTCTTACTTCTTTGAGCCCCTGACTGTTTCCTGCCTGGCATCTGACATTCCATGAACTGTTTCTGCTCTGCCATGCTCCTCTGCCATGCAGCCCTGCCTTGGAACCAATTGGCTATTGACTGAAACCTCTACAAATGGTGAGACAAAATAAATATTTTGTACCAGTCATGAGAAAGTAATTAAGACCAATACCAAAGAAAGCCACTTGTGCCTCATTTATGTGAAGCTAAGCGATGATCCAGACCAGTAATTTTGTAGCAGTGATCACTGAGGAGTCCAAGACATGGCTGACCTCAGATAATACCCTCCCTCATTAGCACACATTCTTGTATGCTTAATACCTTATTTAAAAGAGCAGGAGATAAAAGATGATGCCTGAGAAACTGTGTAGTTCCCCAAAAAGAATGAGTTTTCTTGCCTAAGTATTTCCATCATTTTCAAAGGTTACATGTACCATATTGTAACAAAATACTTTATACTTACCATATGTATTTTTTTTAAAAAATTCAGCATATTGGGGCTATTGGGGTTGAATTATGTCTCCCACTGAAACATGTTGAACTCCTACATTTTAGTACATGCAAATGAGACCTCATTTGAAAATAGGGTTGATGAAGATGTAATTAGTTAAGATGAAGTAGTACTTTAGCAGAATGGGCCCTTATCCAATAGGACCAGTGTCCTTATAAAATACAGAGTCACACAGATAACAGCCTTTGATGACAAAGGCAGACAATGCAAGGACACAGCTTCACAGCTTCAAGCCAAAAAACACCAAGGAATGATGTCAACTGACAGAAGCTAAGAAGAGTCAAAAAAGTCTTTGATCAAAAGTCTTAGCATAAGAATGGCCACACTGACATCTTTATTGTAAATTTCTAGTCACTTTAACTGTGAGAGAATATATTTCTGTTGTTTTAAGGCATCTATTTTATGCTACTGAGCTCCAGAAGGTCTATGAAATGCATACAGAGGTTCACGGAAAAGATCACATGAGTCATAGAGGCACAGCTTTGTAAATCTGAATGAAGCATGGGTAAAATGAAGACTCTCTGTCACAAAGTAGAACCTAAAACTAAGCAAGACGGTACTGGCATTGTTTTAAGTATTTCATAAGCATTATTTTGTTTAAAATGAAGTATATCATATAATACTTCAATCATATGAGGCAGGTTCTCATACTGTTCCCAACTTAGTGACAAAATCTGCACTAATTCATTTCAAATAATTATCTTTTCAAGGGATATATTATCCTGCTCTAGAAATTCTGTCTGGCGAATAATAAGGATTTGTACTATTATGCAATTTTCATTGCATTAAGTGTTACAATTTAAAATGTTAAATTTCAAAGAGAAAAATAATTGGCAAGCCTCTTTTCCTTCAAAGCTTGTCATATCAAAGTTAAATCTATAATAAAAAGACCAATATGGACCTGTTCTCTGTTATACTCATGCAATGTGCTAATAACCATTATATGTAATAAAATGCAGTGACCCAAATATTATCCACTACTGTGCATGTAGAGAAACCACTATCTTCAAAAAAAACTTGTTTTAGGTGGACAGATTACAGACAATAAGCTGAAATTATATTTTTTAAAACTTCATGAAAATATTGACCATTGTAGATAACAATTAAACTAAGAAATATTTAAATTTTTTATGCCAGTAATTATTGGTATTTTGCTCTTACATTCTACCTATTATTTTCTTTGTTTATCACATATTTCAAAATAACTGCAGTATGTTACTGAAAGATAGAAGCCCTAAGAATCTTCCAAAGCCTGTATATCAAGACCTTGCATGAAAAAAATCAGAGAATCTCTAAATTTATTGCAACATATGGTTTACAATGAAGTGGTTTATTGGCAAATAACCTCAGACAGAAGCAGGAAGTGCCATTTCTCCACCTCCACATTTTTCTAATTCATATTCATTGTGCTGAAGGCAAACACATCCATTTGAATTTGCTTCATTCTTCCACATTCTTATTTCCAAATATGAAGAACTTCTATTGTTTGCCAAACCCTAAAGCTTTGCTGTTGATTTTTATCATTATTACTCATTATAATCAAATTGAGAACTCTATTAAAATCAGCAGGGTGGGTTTTAGAATTTAACTGCTTAATAAAAAACAAAAAGTAGTACAAGCATAGTCCTCAGTTTTTGCACTTGCAAATTAATTGTACATGTATATAATTCTTCTTTCGCTGTAATGCAAGATATAATGCACAAGCAAAGGAGTAAAGTTTTATAATTAATGTATAATTAGGTAATAAACACTGATATATACTGTCATATAATGTGCTTCTGAATTGTAAAACGTAGTGATCTGGAAAAGAAAGTCAAGTGTACAAAAACTAGAGATGAAGAATATCCATGTGTGAAAAAGTTTTCTAATGATACAAAGAAGTAGAACAACTTCCATTAGGATCTAGTAGAGGCTGCTTATGAGACTTGATGCAAAGACACATAAAGCCATACGATAACTGCTTATCTTTACTACTACAGTTGCTTTACCAACCTTTTGGCTCCCTCCATCTTCTACCCCACTAAGTAAAGGAAGATTCCAAGTAAGCACTTTTGATCTTGGCTGCATGGTGCACAGCACAGGAGGCAGAGGTTGTACATACACAACTGCTTTTTCATTCATTTAGTTAATATGCATTTATTGTTAGGCAATAACTATATCAAAATCAAAAGATGTAGCTCCTTCTTTGAGGAGATCACTCCCAAGGAAGCACAATATGTCACTACCTATAAGTAGCAAAACATGCATCATTATTCATTACTGAAAATTTAGCAGCTTAAAACAACATTTACCATCCCACAGTTTTTGTGCATGAGATAAAGATATGGCTAATCATGTCCTCTGTTGCCCAGTCCCTCATAAGACTTTGGTTAAGATGCCATCACAGGGTATGTGGTTTCATCTGAAGACTCAATAGCAAAGTGTTCTCCTGTAAGCTTACTCAGAAATTTTGGGCAGCTTTCTATTTCTGTGGGCTTTTGACCAGAAGCCACCTTCAATTCCTTGCCATGCAGGCTTTTCCCATGTGGCAGCTTTCTTCATCAAAATGCCTAAGCCAAGACTGCAACAGAAAACATGTGCCAGCAAGTTGGAAATCACAGATTTTATAACATGATCGATAAGTAACATATCATGTATTTCACTATGTTGTATTGATCAGAATTAAATTATTAGTTTCGGTCCTCTCTCAAGAAGATAAGATTACACAGGCATAAATACCAGGAGATAAGACTCATGAGTTCTTCACAGAAGTCCACCTAACACTAGGCAAAAAATGGTCTACTTCCCATAGTCATTCTTATCACCAGTCCTCCATCCTTCCTACCGTCTCTTCTAATGGAGTTGCTCTAGGGCACCAAAACCTTGGGTCTTTCATGAGTATCAAGCTATAGAGGATAAAAAGAACATGTTTTGCTGAGATGCAGTGGCAAAAGGAATCATGGAATGTGGGACGATGCCTAGAATATGTTTGGTGCTACCCTGTGGAGGGGAAGGGAGAAAGGATCAGAGGTAAACTTACATCTTCACTGACTGTTATCCCAAGATATTAAAAATACCTAATATAATTTTACTTAGGAAATGCAACTTTAAATTTTTAAAACAAATTCTGTCTATGGTCAGTACCAAATGGTTACCAGAGTCCATTGGTACTTGCTAGATTGATAAATTTAGAGTAAAAATTGGGCATTTGTGGGCTATGTACAGGTCTAATACTTAAATGATTTTTCAGGAAATGTTAGGTGTCATTCCCACCAACACATATATCCACATTTCAATTTTTATTTCCACTGATAAGACTAGACAGTGCACCTTCCCTCAGATTTCTCTTTGCTATAAATTCACGCTGCTACCATAGTGGAAAATGATGAAGGTCTTATATATGTGTGTTCCTTCCATGGGCCATAATCTCCTGATCTTCATTGTGTTCGCTATTTCTAATACATACAGTCACTCCTTCATGTGATGGAAGTGGTTAATAAATCATGGTGACATTCAGAGCTTGGAACAAATAAAACAGCTTCTAAAATTTTCAAGGTCTCTCTGTAGTCTTAATATATTTGCTAAAAATAAGGATTTACCTTATCAAGGTCAATGAAGACTTGATTCATGATGACATCCACATGACACAATTATTTTACAATCAATTATGACATTTTCGAAAAAGGGGTAGTTACCTTATTGCTTTCATATTTTAGTAATTAGGACTTGTTATATCATTTCATGTATGTCCATGATTCTGCTTAATTTAAGAAGTTATAGAGTGAAATGAAGACTTTGATCTTCAAATTTTGAGAATGAAAAGCAGCAGTACACTACTGACTAATTCTGGTTACATGGCTCAAATCACTTACATAGTAATTAGTATTGGAAAGCCTAATAAAATAAATTCTAAAATATCTATTTTGTCCAGGTACATATTCAGTCATGGTAACTTTAACTTTTTAAATCAATATTTCTGGTGAAAAATTAATTTTATATACATTTTCAAATAAATGTATACAATATTTAAACCGATCTCTAATTTCACCTTGCCTGAATCAATCTAGAAATCTATTTGTGGAAGATAAATAATGATCTGCAGAAAATAAACAGGAAATACTGCTACTTTTATTTTACATTAAAAGATCAAATAAAGAAGTCTGAATTGGTTTTCAAAGTTCTGAGTCAATCACACATGAAGCAGAAGTTAATAGTTGTTCTCTAAAACCCATCTTTTTAATTTCTTCCCACACAAGAGACCAGACTACATTTCCCAAACCTTCGTTCAGTTGAGTGCTCAGATCAATAAAATCTGAGTGCAAATAACCTATTCCACTTCTAGGCCTTGTCCCTAAAATGCTCCCTCACAGTCTTTCATAGTCTTTATCTTTTCCAGATACCAAAACTGAAGGCAATTATGACAATCACTAAGTTGTTAGTGACAGTGTCTTCCAAACTAGGTCACTAAACAAATATATAGAAAAATGACTCTCCCATCCAAAACTGATCTATGAATATTAAATAGTGTATGAGGAGTTCATTACTAATATGTACACACAATTACATTATTCATAAATATTTATATTAAATCTATCTAAACTAGAGAGATATTGCATAGATATACAAAATAAACGGATAAAAATCCTCTTATTGTGATTTATATTAATGCTTTGGCTTCATTTATATAAGTAAGATTTACACAGTAATTATTTTTAATTTATTATATTCTTTAAGAAAGTATACCAAGTATGTGTATGTGTCCAGAGGTAGCAAACAATGTTGCTGATTAAATATTTTACATAGAGCCAAAGAAAGGAAAAAATTTTTTAAATCTCTTCAATTTAAGGAAAAAGGAAAAAGGTAAACATGCTGGCAGTATTCTCTAGAGTCATATGCATTTGAGAATTATCATTTCATGGTCAATTATAGCAACATAAAATAGTCTTAAATTAGAATTAATTTTTATTGCCAAATAGAATGTCTGGAAACAGTATTTGTAATTGAATTACTGACAGATTTTTAACCATAACAGTTCAGATGAAAAGACTGTAGAATTAAAAATGAAGGATTTTTTAGATTTTTTTTCCCTTTTGGTTTGAGAACTATCTAAATAAACAATGGAACATTTTTTAAATTTGGTTAGGTAGTTTATTCATTAATACTTCATTAAATATTCAAAACTGTGTTTCAGACTTATTTTGTATCACCTTGCCTAAGACTTAAATATTCAATGTTGTTAATATTTTAAAAGGGTATCTGTCACACTAGATAACCAAGCTGTAAAGAAATATCCAGAAACGAGCCTCCTACTGAGTTATTTACTCGGAATAAGTGTATCCTATAAAATGTTTGACCCAAAGTACTTAGCTATACCCACCCAGGAGCTAATAAAATATGAGTTACATAGAGAGTTCATCAAAATTTAATATGCACTATATGAAAAGAAAAATTAACTCTGTGATAACTTGCAAGTCTGTATTGATAGCAAAACAAACTGAAAATTTTTTTAAAAACTTGAGATGTTAAAGCAAAATTTCTGCAATTGTACACATCATTAGAGAAATAAAGCTTAAATGTATTATAATAAGCTAGTTTTAATAGTGCTTTCAACTCAAAATTTATATTGCTTTTATACTTTGCACATAAAATGCAAATTACTGTTACTACTTCAGAGATGAATAAAGCAAACTAATGCATTCTTTAAAATACCACTTATGTAACAAAAATAATAATTTTGGATGCTTCAGGTCACTTACCTTTGGAATTCATTTAAGGAACAAAACTAAATGGTGTTTTCCACCCTAAATTGCAAGCTATAATTTTGTGGTTCATTTAAACCACCTACATATTTATAAAAGTTTTAAAGACATTTGGAAATTTAGTCAACTTTCACAATTTGTTCAAAATTTTTTCTTTGTAATTTCTAAACCAACACATTTACTGCTGTCATGCCAAAACATTTCTCTTTTCTATATACCAGCTAAATTGAATTACTCATTAAAATGTATATATTAGTTAATTAAATAATTACAATCACATTCCACATGAAAGGCACTGGATTATTCTAGGTACTGGAATTACAACAGAGTAGATGTTGTCCATGTCTTCATAAGGCTTAGACTCTAAAGGAGAAAGTACATATTTTCTAAAGAAGACATGGGTGGCATCTATGCGACTAAGCAGCAAGACTGCCTTAATTTGCTCAATGGCATGTTCTATTTAGAATGTGATTTCCTGTGTGAGCTCACCACCCTTTTTCAGTTTAGACTTCAAGGTTTAATATTTCAGATTCAATATGGTACAGACATCATGCTTCTGACTGATTAGTTGATATTCAGAATCTTGGGAGATGGTTGTGAGGCTGGGGATCTAGAAAAGTAAATCTGTACCTCCTCAGCTCCCTCCTTTTCTTTCTGCTTGCTCTTTCCCAACATGTTATTTGTGCCCTGGAGCCAACCAACTGTGGACTGAAAACCTGTAGACTGAAACCCTGAGTTTAAATTGTGGGTATAACATATTGTGTTCCAGCAATGAGGAAAGTGACTCAGACAGTACACTGGGTAAAAAGACTGCATCTATTCACTTGAAGACCCTCTCTCTCAAGAGGAGTGCTTCCTTCCAGAGAGCTACTGTGCATACCGCTATAGGATGACTTGAAGCACTCACATAATTTATCCCATAGGTCCTTCAGCCAACTAAAATGCACTGAGCAACTGTTACATGCCAAAGTTGATTACAGATACAGATAATAATAGTGACAAAATCATGAATGGGAAAAATCTTGTTCTTGTGGAGTATACATTCAGAAATTAAACAAGCCAAATAAGTGAAATGCATATTAGGTCTCAAGAAGAATATTATTAAAGCAGAATTAGGACATATGAGTTGCAGGAGATAGGGAATCTGCATAGCCAGTGGGAACTTCAGACAGGGTGCAAAAAAGTCTCACTGAGAGGACCTTGACTCATGTACCAAAAGTTTGGAAGAATAATTCCTTCAGGTGAACATAAATAGTGCAGAAAATGTCCCATTACCTGGATACCCACAGTGAACTTGCCTTCCCCAACTGCTGTGTTCCATGAGTCCCCTGCTCCCCTTTCCAATACAGAGCCTCAATCTTATGACCAGTACTGGGCAGCTCTCTTGCCCACATTATGTCTCAATTCTGTGTAAGGCTGTGTAGTCGTTAATGTATTAATAAGCATTAACACTGTATGTGCAATAGGCCATGTGCTGCTCTCATGCATGTTACATATATAGCATACATTTAATTCTTACTGTAACCCCTGAAGTTTCTATTAATACTTCTTCTTTATGGGTGAAGAAAGTGAGATTAGACACTGTATATAAGATCACACATCAAACAAGAGGCAGAGCAGGTATCTGAACCAGTATGAATGACTTTGTATTTCTCTATATTTTGATATAGGGATGACCCAGTACAAAGGAAAAGGCCTCTAAGACCTTTGTCCTTATTGCAAAATTATATCCAGTGCTAGACCTGGAGTCCCAGGCCATATCTCAACTCAGTATCTTGACATTTTAAACTTATGGTCTGGATAGACAACCTGACCCTAGTGTCTAAACTGCATGCTAACTTCCCAACTCAGTGTGCCACAAAGTGACAGAGTCTCTTAAATAGTTTCTGGATCATGGCAGAGACTATGGAGATCCCTGGATATTATAACTGCCCTACCCAGTTGCATTTCCAGAGCCAAACTTTAGGTGGATCTATTTCTCTACATAAAATAGTAGACTAGCAAGTATATGGTAGCATTTGATGGGGACCCCTAAAGTACAGCCAGAGGTACAAGGGGGAATAATAAGTTCCGTCAACTTGAAAGGCAAGTTGAAGCATACAGACTATGAAAGCAAAAAATTTTTTGAGCCAAAGTGAAGATGGCCACCAGAAAACATGTTACAGTTACCCAGAATAAATTCCCAAACATGGTGCCCAAAGGTTCTGGTTTTATACAATTTTTTTTTAAAGTAACAAGAGAATTACAGTAACGGTTATTACAATGACCTTAGTTGCCAAAGAGAGCATAGATCATTGATCAGTCCTGGTTCATTTATTCTATAAATTCCAGGAAACTATTAAAAGTGAGAAAAGGCTTTTAATGGGGTTTTTATTGTCTTTATGGCATCAGGGAGTCAGAATAAACCTGCTGTCCTAGGTCAGAATGACCAAGGTGACTTCAGCCTCATGCAGCCCTCAGGCAAAAAGAATCCGTGAATTCATTTTTGTGACATTTTAAAACCTTTCTCAGAGCTAAAATTAACTGGTAATTGTTGCTAGGCACTAAGTGTGCTGTAGTTTGGATACTAAATGTTTCACCAAAAACCCATATGTTAAAGACGTAGCCTCCTGAGTGATACCATTGGGAGGAGCTGTGGACTTTTAGGAGCAGGGGTCCTGTGGGTGCCATCAGGCACTCAGGGCTCACGTCCAAAGTGTATGGTGGCCCCAAATCCATTATCTCTTTTGTCTCCTGGCCATGAGATCAGCCTTTGGCTCTGCCACATACTCACGCAGTGGTAGACACATTGTCTAAAGCAGTGGGGCTCTGTTGGTTACTTTTCACTCATTGCTGAGACAAAATCCCTGATGCCCAAAATTAGGGAAGGAAAGCTTTATTTCTTACAGTTCTTGGGGGTTTCAGTCCATACTTAGTTGGCTCCAAGGCAGCATGGCCTGGTGGGGCAGCCATTCATGGCAGCTGCCACACAGCAAGGTGAACCAGCAAGAAAGACAGGACACACCTTCCTCTCATCCTTACACTGTATGTCAGCTTCACACCTGGGTGGGTGCAACACTCACATTGCCAATCCCAGCACCAGACAACAAACCAGTCATGAATGCCAGACTCAGCCCCGTCCAAATTACATGAGGCCCTGGGGAGACATAGGATCAAACCCATACAGGGGCCAATCACTCATGCGCTGAAACTTCAAAAACTATAAGCCAGTTTCTTGTGATAAGTTAATTATCTCATATATTCCTTGATCATGATGGGAAGCTGACTAACTGAAAGTATTTTTCAATGTGTTAACTCACTTAAAGAGAAAATGAACCTAGCAGAATTTAGGCTAAGTGAAATAACCCAGATACATAAATACAAATATTACACAACCTCATTTCCATATGGAATCTAAAATAGACTCATAGAAACAAAAGTAGAAAGGCAATTACCAGAGGGATGGCATAGAATAAGAATGGGAAGGTGCCAGACAAAGGGTGTAAATGTGTAGTTATTGGATAAATAAATTCTTGAGACCAAATTACAGTGTTACATACTTGAAATTTACTGAGATCAGATCTTTCTATTCTTACCATGCATACACACAAAGCTCAATTGTGGTAATCATTTTGCAATGTGTAAATATACCAAAACATTATGTTTTACAGTTTCAACATATGCGATTTTTGTTTGTTAAGTATAGCTCAAAAAACTCAGAAAAATACAAAGATAATAAAGGGGAATATTGACCTTCCATAGCCATATGCACAGGGACAATCACAGGTCAAGTTGAAGAATTTTTATTCTTAAAAGATTTTGAGATAAAGAAAGAGAAGTCTAAACCACTTTGAGATTCTCTGAAACTTGAATAGAGTTAGAATTTTTCTTCAAAAAATTCAAAACTCAAAACAATATTCTGTCTACAAAGGCTAAAAAAATTGAGATACATAGTTCCTTTGTTATGGGAAACCACTTGAAGTTTTATTTAGTTATGCAGTTGAAAGTCAGCCTATTCTGTGGCTCCAAGGAGAAAAACTGCTTCATACCAGAACTAGAAAAACCATCTAAAATATAGGAGGTTACATCTATGCACCCTGGAAACATTGGTGTCAAGTATGAATAGAGACCAATGTGCCCCTATTACCATTAATTGGTCAAGTGTTTATTTTTTTAAGCTAGAGCCAACTGGAAATCCAAAACTCAGTACCATGCCAAGAGCAAAAGCACCTGATCAATCGCAATGATTTTATGGAACTCTAACCACCAGCAATGCTGAGACCATAACCAGACTGCAGCACAGCACCCAGCAGCCCAGGGTCTCTCTATCTACCCCATGAGAAATGTGTGATCACAGCTCCAAAGTCAAGGGACAATAGCTTTGGAGGTACAGGGCCATGCAAACAATGGATAAACCTTTGCGTAGGTCTTGGCAGTCTGGTAGGATGTGACAGTAGCAACGATGCTCCTTCAGGCAACTTTGAGGACACCGGGCAACCTTTACAGGCCCATGGGGCAGGAAGGAATAACTGTTGGCTCAAATCATGATGATGACACCAGAAAGACTGTTTTGTGACTGCATGTAGCACATATAATGCATCTTTAAGAAATAAGATGGGAATTAAATTCTAGTGAATCACATTTGCATTTAGCCCAGTGGTTGTAGAGGCTTCCTAAACTTCTCCTGTATTAGGGTCTGAAAAAAAAAAAAAATGAGTCTATGTTTACTCTGATAGCTAAGTCTTCAAGGGATCAGGGGCCTTCTGATGTCTCACCACCCTCCTCGACCTGCTTAGGGAAGGTATTAGAAATCATCTCCCTTGGCGTATCTTAGGTGGAAAACAGTTCTATTTATTTTCTTTGTGGCTACATTTCGGAGTTATCTTTATTTCCTTTGTAACTTTCTGTTTCTCATATCTTTATTTGTTAAACCCTAAAAAGGAGTCAAAATACGAGATTTTCAATGTATCTGTTTATATCACAAGACAGTAACAAAGTTTATTGTTTTATTTTTCTGTTTACCACTTAAAGAAAACTTTTCCAAACAACTGCTTTTACCAAGTTTTACATATTGGATTGCATATATCACAGTTTATAAGGGGCAAAATAATCTCAATTATTTTCAGAAGATACAAATGAATGTAAATTCCTAGATGGGTCCAAAGAGCTATAGTAGTGAACAATGTATGAAGATAAATAACATAATTTTTAAAATGTTTGGTAAAAAAAATTAATAAACTATCAACATCACATTGAATTGGTAACAATCTGTGGTAGTTTGTGTGCAAGAGAATGCCTTTGTTTCTACAACACAATAAATTTACATTCCTACGCAAATGCCAAACTAAGATACTTATACCTAAATACCTAAATATGCTTTCAAAATTGTACTCCCAGAATCCTGGAGGATGCAAACATTGAGATTTGTGCAGGGCTAAACCACAGGGAAGGATCATGGAACACAGTGATATTCAGTGGGTTTTTATTGACTGTAGAAGGCAAAATTCTAGGGACACCAACACAGTGCCCTTGGAAGTTGCCTCTCTGTTAATGATATTGCAAGACTAGAGCAAAGCTGATATATTTTCATTATGATGATAACAGAAATTCACAATAAACTTTTGACAACTGTAGTAAATTTGGGATAATACTTTTTGCATGTCATTCTAACTCTTTAATGAAACAATATGTTAAAAATAAATTAAGCCTCTACGTTACATAGTACAAAGTATCCTTATCCAAATTTCACTTTACAGTTTTTGACTGTAGAGATTAGCAAAGAGTTTTACTCTAAAGATTTACTATAAAACAGTCTAGGTATCAGAAATGACTTGTTAACCCAGGAAACTCCAGAAAAGGGCAGACCTATTTAACTGTGATTTCGAAAAGTTCAACCACAGCAAATGCTACCCTAAAATGTCAAAATATTTGGAAATAATGCTGATATTTTTTCTGTTGACATGTAAATGGCTAATAAAGATTTTTTTAAAGCTCTAAAATTAATATCGAGACAGAGAAACCAAAGGAAAAGGGCACTGGGTATGGACAGGAAACTCCTAGAAAAGCAACTTCAAATGGGCAGTAAGTATTCTACAATATAGTCAAACCCACTAGTAATCAGAAAATACAAATTAAATTAAAATTTAAAATCTCACTTAGAGACCTCAGGCACATAATAATTTAGAAGGAGTATTAAAGCAATTGTGGGGAAATGAAAGGGTGCTGTCATACAATGCTGGAGGAAATGTACCATTTGTTTTAGATCTGACACCAGCTATTAACACTCAAGACATGCCCTTTCTCCTGCAATGCCTTTTCTAATAATGTTTGCCATAACATTTGCCACCAATAAAGAAAGCAATTGAGCAAATAATGTCAAACCCATCCTTTAAATATCAGGCATTCAACTGAAAAAAATTGTTTCCTGTAATAATTTACTTAGTCAGATTGCCATTAAAGATTATGAATAAGAAAAAGAAAATATAGTGTGTACAATACAAATTTTTAAATAACAACCGGAGATCTATAAATGCAGGTGCATATATTCCTATATACAACTATACAAATTTTCCATGTGATTATGAGTTTGGGACAAAGTTTGGAATAATACACAGCAAGGTATTACTGTGAGTGAGGGAAGAAAGTAGGTAAGGATAGGAGACAGATTTGAGAGCAGGGAACAAAGTAAAAAGGCTAGCACCTATATCCGATAACATAGTATATTTATGTCCATGTTTATATTTATTAAAATTATGAAATATTTACTCACTAAAACTCAATTGTCCCTTTTTCGAACTAGATGAAAAATAAGGACCTGATTTGCAGAAAAATCCACATTTGCATATATATGTACAGAAAATTGCTTGTAGTTTTAAGGGGGATTACAGATGTGCAGAAAGCAGATTAAGGTCATCTCAATTAGCTTGTGGATGTGTGGACCAGGAACCACGGCCCAATCAAGATTTCTCCACCAACTTGGCATAAGAAAAGACCAAGTGGGACTGCTTTGGTCAAATTTATGGCTGTAGTCAAGATAATTTTTCCATTTAAATGCACCCTGTGTGTACTCAGAGAGCAGCTGGTTTAACCGGAGACAGTTGACCAGTATGCACCTCCTTCACAAAGTTATATTAAAATTCACGTTATTTTTCTTTATGTCAGGAGAATCTTTGAGGTTGACTTTTTACACACGGTAACTTGAAATTTCTGAGGAAATCATTCTAGTGAACTGAATTGAATTAATCCATTCTTTTTGGCAATTTAAACACAGAACCTCTGCTCAGTGTTTATTCTTTCAGGTGTGTGTCTTTCTTGCCTGTGTCAAGATATTATCCCTGGGGCAGCACACATGAAGAACAGGAAGCCAGCCGAAAGTATTTTCCATCAAAATGTCCAAGTAGGAAAAGGAACAGTGTTAACTCGCTTGGAAATATATGGGCAATCCTGAAGTTTAGCGTGGAGCTAGATTTTAAGGCCCAGCTTTGCCTTTTTTTCCAATACTCAGGTCTTTCAGCTATAATGTCGAAGTGTTTTTTACAAGGACAAAGTTGTTAGAAAAGGCATCTTAAGAGAAGCAGGCAGTGAGACCTACTTTCAATCACAGTCTGCCAGGGGCATCAGGTATAATACGAAGTGCCAAGCCAGGTGGCTGTATTTTCTCCATGCTTATGCAGTCCTGAGGCCACCCCTGATGAAAAGTTGCTAAGTTACATGGGGACCTGGTAATGAGACTATTATAGGCAAGGCATTAAATGAGTTCAAGAAACTCATTCATCTTATTGATTGTGCTTGCAATCTGGAGAGAATGCATTTACTTTGAGTACAATACAAATAAACTTCTATAGCACCTTTGACGCAAACACATCCCAAGGCACTTTTCAGCAAACTGCAATAGTAAAACGTGCAAGTGCACTGTCAGAGAAAATGGACTAGTTCAAATGCCTAAAATTAAAGTTTAGGTTAAGTAAGACTTTAAATTTAGTATTTTGCTTCTAAGAGAAGTCATATTCAAGAATGGGGTAAATTCTAAATACATGATCAAGTCCTGGAACTGACCAACAATTCATTCTTATAAAGTCTATCCTTAGGGAAGAAGAAATAACCTTCAGACACTTTATTATTAACTTTGAAATACGCCCTTCTTAAGAAGTAGATCTGTTCTGTTCAAGCATGAACTAATCTACAGTAAAAATTAGTCTGGAAGCCATTTATTTTAAGTCTGAGTCACTTGGTTTCACTCACTTTCTTGGTCCACTTAGTAACTGCCGCAGGGCCCTTTTGTCCCCGTGTGAACAAGACCCAGCCAGGTATCACCCAGTTGGGGTTTTTCATATCCTCACTGCTGTTCGCCGACTTGTGATGGCAAAAACAGGAGGCTATATTTTCTCTTACTCCCCTCCTGGTGAAAACCACTTGGGGAAACCTTTTCAAAGGTGTTGTTTAGTTTCCAAAAAAATAAGCATTGGTATAACACACTGTTTAAATTTCACCACTCTGATGTTACCTCAGGTGTATTTGATTGTTCTACTGAAACCTATCATTTTTTTCTTTAATCCGAGACTAGTGTTCTCCAATGATCAAATAAAGTACATCTTTATCAAACAGTATTTCACCTTGTGCTACAGGCACACAGCTAATAAAGATAGGGGTCTTAGGTAGTTTCTAGTGGTTTGCCTTCACTCAATGATTTCCTATTTTATTTGCTGTTTTATAATTCTGCATGATATCAAGCGATCTGGGTTTGTGCTGGTATATTACCTTTTTATTATTGTTTATATTCTACATGTTAATTTTTTTTTAATATGCTATGAGTGTTGTTGATGTTTAAACAGTTTTGAACTTGAGACCAAGTATCTGTTCTTAGTACTCAGGGAGTTTGTTGTGGGGATAAACATTAAGAACAAATACATTATTTATGATAGAGTGATCTTATTTACATTCAAATATTTGCGGTTATGAAAGGAAGTATTGTGATGCATAACATTAACAATGGGAATATATCCTGAGAATGTGTTGCTTTGTAATTTCATCCCTGTTCAACGTCACAAAGTTTACTTTCATACACCTAGATGGTCGAGGTCCACCATGCAGTGCAGCCTCTTGATGCAATCAATAGACGCAGTAAAAATGAAATTTAAGAGCTATTACTGGCTAACCCAGAATGCTATTTTATAGTAAATCTTTTGTTAATCAAAAAAGGAACAGACTCTAGACAAAGAATAAATATACTCTAAAATTAAAAAGTATAATTAGTAAATACCTAGACCACTAACAGTCATGTATTTTCACTGTCACTGGTATACTTTCAGAGTCAGATGTGCTATGCTTTTGTAGGCAGTTAGTGCAGTTAGTGGAGATTTGTTCATACCAGCATCACCTTAAACACACAAAGACTGCAGTGTGCTGCTGTGTTAGGTTGGCTGACAGTAGGAAGTTTTCAGCCCCATATAACCTTATGGGACCACCAATGAATGTCCAGTTCATCACTGACCACATGACCATGGGGCAATGACTGCATAAGCAGATAAAGAATGGATGTGAAAGTGTTTCATATGCTACCCATACATCACCTACTTTTTATTTTGTCTGTGACTTTAAAATACCATTTGGCCCTCTGACTGACTCCTAACTCAGACTTGTCTTTGAAACACCTCCTTCAAACCCATGGTCATTTTCCATGCACCATCAGAGCCATTAAAACCTACAAACATTACATGTATTTTAGTTTTCCAGTACTGAATAATGAATCACTACTACAAACAGTTTACAAGAGTACAAATCTATTTCCTCACATTTTCGATAGGCAAAATATGAGCACAATATGGATTTTTCAGCCCGGACATCACTCTGCTGAAATCAAGGTCTTGGTCCAGTCTGCAGCACTCACCTGCAGCCTGGGGACCATTTGGAAGCTCTCTGCCATTGTCAGGACTCATTCCAGTGTGGCTGTGGTATGGAGGTCCCATTTTCCTACTAGCTGTAAGCCAGTGATGGTCCTGAAATCCTATAACCTGCCTGCACTTCCTTATCCCACAACCCACTGTGTACACTGCGCATTCATGAATCCTACCTCCTCCCCCCAGCCCCCAACTAGCTGGAGCATATTTTTCTGATATTGTCTCTGTGGCAAATCAGAGAAAATTCTCAACTATTAAATAAAATTTGGTTAGGACCACCCAGATAATCTCCCTGTTTTAAAATTAACTGATGATATTTACTCTCTCAGTTTCTTACACTAGTAAGACAATGTGGTGTTTACACATGCAAGTCTGATTTATTTCACTTATGAGTATGGTTTCTAGTTACATCTATTTTCCTATAAAAGCCTCAAGTTTATCATTTTTATGGCTGAGTAGTATTCCATTGCATAAAAATACCACATCTTTTTTATCCATTCCTCAGTTGATGGGCATTTGGGTTGCTTCCAAGATCTGGCTATTACAAATTGTGCAGCTATGAACATGAGTGCACATATATTGCTGTGGTATGGTATTTTCAATTCTTCTGGGAAAATACCCAGAAGGGGAAGAGCTGGTCAAATGGAACCTCTGATCCTAGCTTTCTAAGGAATCTCTACACTGCTTTCCACAGTCACACTCCCACCAACAATGGAGAGCGGTTCCTTTTTCCCCACACCCCGCCGACATTTGTTGTTGGTTAATTTGTTGATGTTAGCCATTGTTTCTGGAGTGAGGTGATATCTCAGTGTTGTTTTAATTTGCATTTCTCAAATGACCAATGATATTGAACATTTTTTCATATATTTATGTGCCATTTGTATTTCTTCATCTGAGAATTGTGTATTTATCTCAGATGCTCATCTTTGGATTGGGTCTTTAAATTTGCGAGTCCTGATTTTTTCAATTCTTCATACGTTCTAGATAAGAGTGCTTTTTCTAAGGGACACTTAGCAAAACTCTTTTCCCAGTCTGTGGGTTTTCTTTTCATTCTGTTGGTGATTTCTTTCTATGTGCAAAATATAGTACAAGGGAAAGAAGCTGCTCAAAGGGAAATTATACTGTTTGATCAATTTTGTATGCCTATATCTGATAACTTGAACAATTATTTTGAAGATAACAATATGTAATATAACAACCATTGCTAAATTCCTATCATCTTGTTTTGAAGTGCTATATCGCTATTGTTTTGTTGTTACTTGGCTTTTGTTGTTTTTTTTTGGATTGTTTGCTTCCTGATTTTTCAGTGTTTTTCACTTTAAATTAAAAATAATAAATTGAAGTAGAACTTTATACCTGCAAATTCCTTTCACAGACACACTTAGATTAGAATATGAGTGACTGTCTAGAAGAAGGTTCCAGAAGCTAGGAATCTTAGGCATGTATCTTAGAGTTGAACTGAACATAACAAGTAAAAATGTCTTTTTTTCAAGACTACTACTTGTAAAGTAGCAAGAAAGTAGGACCAATCATGGAACGCCCATCCTTCTGTCCCTTTTAAGTGGTGGATTTCAATCTGATGAGTGCACTGTCTGCCTAGACAACTGCTGTGAATTAGGAACTGAGGTAAAGGAGAAGAATGGGGATTATGCTGAGGCTGGGGCCAGGCATTTCTGGTGGACAGGGTGACACCTTTTGTGCTGAAGACGCCTGACTGGATAAGATATGTCTGCTGACAGACCCACCATCCTCAGGAGCTTCTAGCTGGAGCCCACAGGGAACACTGACAGGAGCCAACTCAGAGACCACCTCTGTGACTCAAACCCAAGGGTCCCCCATGAAGCATCTGCAACCTACAGCCCTGAACCCACCTTCAACAACTGCCAGAGTAGGCTGCACCTTCCAGAGGCTTTCGCTATTTCCTTGATGGAAAGAGTCTTCTCTGGATTTTTTGCCTTGTTGGCTTCATACCCTTGTTAAGGTACATGCTCAAAATAACTCTATGAAGCCCTCACTTCAAGGTCTCAGCCACATATTATGTATTACCTTGACTTATAGGTCTCTAATTTTGCTACAACCTGACATCATCTAGTTAGTATTCATCTCTCCTAGTGGAAGAATAATTTCGATAACAGACTATGGTTTGTTGTTGTTGCTTATTACCATGTCAAAGTGCTCAATTAATAATGTTGAATAATTAAGTAAATGAATGAATAATCGAGAGATTCACGGCTCCTCTTAGCAGGTGCCACGTCTGTTTCCTCTTCTCTCTTGTATCTATCAGTGAAGCAACCTGGTAAGCACCAGTGTTTACATATTTCCTGTGAATCTGTGAATCCATGGTCCTATCCTGGATATATGATACCATTTAAATGAAAATTATATACTCTTTATAAACTTTTGCTAAAGTTCTACTGCCTAGGATCTTGGGTCTTTTCCTGGGGATCCAGGGGATATTACATAAGTGTAGGAAAGGAAGACACATATAATGTGCAGAAATACATAGTATTTGGCAAAAAAATAAATAAATAAAAAGGCTTCTAGATTAAACCTCAGCCTAATTATGTTTACTTAAGCAAGATCCATAATACCTTTGAGTCCCAATATCCTCTGTTATTAAAAGAATATACTAACATGAAAAAATCTCTTCCACATATGCACATGAGTGTAACAGGTTTTAAAAGTAAAGCATTTGCTAAGTACCCACACTAATTTTCTACAGTGAGATCCTATATCAGTACCTAGAGATTTTCAAAAGGGTTTTTTAAGAACCATTTTCACAACTATGAGACTCTTTGGTAGAGTAAAGAAAAAGGGATTCGAGTGGAAGGGAAGAAAGTATCAGCAACATTGCTCCTTTGGACAGCGCCATCACTGGGGTGCCAGGCCCGTTCATTCCCCTTGGAGCACAGTGCTACCTTGAGCTGGTGTTAGGTGTGGCAAGAGTGGGCCGCCTTCCTTGGGCAAGTGCACTGCTCTGTGTGCGTTCCTTACAGTTGAGAAGCTAGCGGCTGGCCCAAGTGAGAGAATGGCTAACAGCTGTGATGGCGTGGTAGAGCTTTTATGACGTCCCCTCATCCGCCTTGGTCTTTCCTCTTCCCTATGCTACACCTTTGAAGCATCCATGAGCTACCTGAAAGAGGAAGCAGGGTACAAGGGAAAGAACTAAGATGAGACCTGCCAGTTTCCACCTTTCCCAGAGTGTACCTCGTGACCTGGGAGAAAAGCAGCTTTATTACCAAGCCAACTTCCATGTGTTTCCCTTTCTTGAACTGATATTCTAGTTAGAGGCTGGAGACCGGACAGCTGGACTAGGAGAAGAGGTAAAGTTAAAACAATATGAAACTGTATGTGTTTCTGTGTTATAAAATTTCTTAAGGATAATGGACTTACTACTTTTATAATAAAATAGAGTTTAGTGTGGGGAATTAAATCATGTAAGAAAAGACATTGCTAGTCTAATAATACTCTATAGTAAAACCCATGCTCACTTCTTAGCCAAAAACTACTTTAACAGAAATTGTAGTTGCAATGAAATATATCTGGCATCATCTGGGATAAACAGAATCTCCAAGAGCAGTACTTATTCCTTAAGACAGACTACTCTCAGAAAGTAGCAGGTGTTCCCCTTCTGCAGATACTAAAGAGACATAAGACAGAGGGAAAAAATCATTTTATTTGCTGTGCAATAGTTTGTCAAACATCTTTGAAAGTGCAGTTTCAGGTATGTTTTGAAAAAGAACATAAATTGTAGAGAATTCAAACAGGGTGAGGAAGAAACGGAGACACTGGCTCTTGACATAGCAGAGAAGGGAAGCAGCAGGTCTCGTCTTCTCAAGACGATGGCTTTTCCTTAGGTCAGCAAGGTCATCTGAGGATGGCAGATGTTTAGTTGGAAGGAGAAAGGCCTGTGTGTGTCTGAAAGCAGAGAAAGACAGGTGTAAGACGAAGATTTAAGATGCAGAAGAGAGGAGGAATAAAAAGAAATGCAGAGGTATGGATTTTTAAAAATAAGAAGAAACATTTTACTTTTACAAGAGTTGTTATTTATTTTGTACCAGGCACATATTAGACACTTATATAAAATATCTCACCACAATCTGGTGACAGAGTGGTCAAGATGGGCATTTTAAAGATGAGAAAACTGCAGTTCACAAGGTTGAATTATTGACTCAAAGTCACCTGAGTTCAGCAGGCTTTAAAATTGCTCCTCTTCCCACAACTCACTCCATTTTTAACCTTTCTAAGGAAGGAAGACCAGTCAAATAGATGTCAAAGGAATAAAATGTACTGAGAATAAAACAGCAGGGGGGATTTAGTAACTAAATAATTTATATTCTTACTAATAAAGAAGCTCAAGCAATTTTCTGAGAACATAGAAGAAACATGCAATTGAAAGCTAATGAGGAGTGGGGTTTGGATATAGTGGTTGTGGGCCATATGCCAGATAAGCCATAAGATGCACATAAAAAGACTATGATCTCTTATCCCTGCCAAAAAAAATTTAAAAAGTCTCTCAAATGTACTGTGTGTAAGAGCCGGGCGTGGTGGCGCACGCCTTTAATCCCAGCACTCGGGAGGCTGAGGTAGGAGGAGCATTGTGAGTTCGAGGCCGGCTTGGGCTACAAGGTGAGTGCAGGACTGGCCTGAGCTACACAGTGCGACCCTGCCTCAAAAAACCAGGGCTGGAAGTTTGGCTCAGTGACTTAAGTGCCTGTCTGCCAGGTGCAAGGTTGTGAGTTCAATCCCCTGTGCCGCCAAAAAGAAAAAAAAATGTACTGTGTGTAAGCTCCTGGGCAGTCTCCTTCACTTCAGAAGTCATGACATTTTAGTCATATGTATTAATGAGACACACTGGAAACATACTACAATTTATTTCGTTTCTAACTCTAGGGATCAAACCCAGAGTCTCATGCATGCAAATAGTTGTTCACTGTGCCACTGAGCGACCCCCATACCCCATTCAAAACTCCTGAGCATCAGATGATGAAACTGAAGTTAGAGATTATAAAAATTAAGCAGCACCTGTGCTTCAGGGGTCCATATCATTCCAAATGAAATTAAGTCATGGTGTGCTTTTATTCTTTCTGAAACTCAAACCAAGAAATTCATTCCTTAAAGTTACTTGAAATTATTTTTTTCAAGGGGCAGGGAGACTTTGTCAAAGTATAACTGTATATTTTGAGGGAATAAATGGCAGATAAAATGAGAATGTTATTAAGCTTAGAGCCTTTTGATTAGCCTCATCTCTGACTGTGAGAGAAATGGGATGCTAACAAAACGCTGTCTCTGCATTTTTGCCGACCTAACAGAAGAAGCCTTTATTTAAATTATAGCTCATTTCATTGCCATGGTGTTATATATTAGAAATTGATTACCCCATTTCTTCTTTAATAGCTTCATTAAATTTGGGGGAGCTTTTCTTTTATTTTTTAAAATAAGAAATAATGAGTTTATGAAAGTGAAATCTTTATTTTTATTGTGTCTACAATTTCAAATAAAGCATGCTGACTATAATTATAACATTAAATTGAATCTCAAGACAATTATTATTTTCTGAGTAAAATGAGATTGCTTACAAGGTTTCTCGTAAATCAAATATCACATATTATCAACTTTTTAGAAGCATTCCAGTAAGTCTGACATCCACATTTAAGCAAACAGAAAATTTGTCAAAGATGCAAATTATTCCTATTCTGTAGCTTTGCAGTGATTTTAAAATGTCCCTTAAACTTGGAATAGTTGCTATCATTTATGAGTTTTTTGAAATATTTTCAAGCTTTTAATTGTTATTCCATATTCTTTTACAGTTAAGCCACTAAAATTTTGATGCAACTTTTTAGATGATAAACTGAAGGCTTGAGACTTGGAAGAAGAGAGCAAAAGGTTGGAAATTGGAAAAGGAGGTACAAGGGAAATGGAAATATATTTGTCTGAATATTGAACACTTTACATTTTTAAAATCTTCTCCTTAGGTCTTAGCAAACAAAATAAAAAATAAACAAGGTGTTATTCTTGGGTAGTCAGTGAGGAACTTCCTATGTAAGTGGAATTCTTAAAAGAGACCTAGGGCATTCATTGTCCTGTGGTACAGTCCTGTCCCCAGGCCCAGGGGCATCCAATAGTTTTCCCTAAGGGTTTGAAACTAGAACTAGAACTGGGACTAGGGTTAGTTATCACAGACTTCCCCCAGGGAATATTTATGAGGGGCTTTCCAGGAAATGGAGGATTGAAATGGGGGCCAAGTTGCCAGAGGATTTCTTCTTGTGAAATATTTTTCATTAATTTCCCCCAAGAAACATTTAATATACTTGAAAATTCATCTGTATAATGTTTCCTTAAGTTGGACAGTATGATTTATTAGTTGAATAACTTTTCCATAGAATTTTCATAGCTTTTGCACAGAAAAGCATACGTATGTGTGTTTTTCTTTATTCAATTACTATTTGAGACAGGGGAGGTGACTTCTCTTAAACAGAGATGCTCAATATACAGCAGTGGGTAGTTACAAGTTATAAGAGAAATTATGGATACCACATAAAGAGCAAAGGTGAATTCACCAGCACAAAAAAATGGCACTTTTTTTTGTAATTCAAAGATTCCTTGGGGACTCTTAAAACTCTGTCTTTAATAAATTTCATTTTCAAACAAGAGTCTGACAGGATCATCATAATCTCAAGAGAGAAAAGAGTGATTTACAGCCTTACTGTTAGTCTCCATATTCCTATATCCAGAAGTAGCAGATCTATTGTATTTTCAATTAATTTTAAAGATGAGAAGTAACCAAATATATACCAGATCTGATGGTGCTGTGAGAATAAAGACAGCTTGTATCTCCTTGTTCTAAACCATGACTCTAAAAATGAGAAAAAAAAAAAGGTTTACCCTCAGATCTGGCAAAGAGTGAGTGTACCCTGAGTAATCATGGATGGAGAAATAAAGGAAAAATAGAATAATGAATGAATAAAAGTTATTTGAGAATAAGAGAGAAGCATAGAATAAAAATTCGGTCCCAATAAAAGTATATGACACTCAACTAATGCTATTTTTTTTTTGAGAGAGGGTCTCTCTTTGTAGTTCAAGCTGGTGTTGAAATCACTATTTACTCCAGGCTGATTTCTTTCTTTCTTTATTTTTTTAAAATTTTATTTCAAAGATAGTGAAATGCAACAAAAGATAACAGAACAATCAAAACAAAGCAGTAGAACTGGCATAGAACTTCAGAGAGAGATACTATGAAAACAATAGCTACTATATTGTATCTTGTTACTTTCAGAATAGTTGATCATTCCATCAGGCGTAGCAAAAACAGACCAAAAACAAAACACAATAAAACCAATAAAAACAGGATATGAAATGAAAGAAAAAAAAAGGAAACTAAAATTAAACAAAATTAAGCAAAGCAATGACAATAATATTGGGGCTCAAAGACAAGACAGAGGACAATCCCACCTATTTGCCACACTAGAAAATGTCATCTACCCAAGAAATGCTGAGACTGTGGGCGTCAGGCCTGCAAAACAATCCAGCAATACAAGTATTTGTACCCCAGTTGCCATGCACCCAGCAGGTCCTCCGGGAAAGCAGGATGTTCGGGGGGCAGAGCGGGGGGAGGTCCTTGATTCATAGCCCACAGGCTGGCAGGCCTATGGGACACCACTCTTTCTCTCCTCCTGGAGTCCGCGCAGTCACGCAAACTAACCAGGGAGGCAGGCGGGCTTGCTTCTGGTTGCGGTCTGTCGCCCCAACATGGAGGGTTCCACTCCAGGCTGATTTCAAACTCATGTTAATCCTCCTGCCTCAGCCTCCTGAGTGCTAGAACTACAGGTGTGTGTCACCAAGCCTAGCAATGATATATTTTTAGAAGGAATGCAAAATTATTTTCCCAGAAAGATGAATAAAAATCACAAGAACCATGCAATGCAGTCAATAAGACTCACTTGTAAAAATCCTATTAAATTCTCAAATAAACACCATCTTCCTCTGCCTTCCTTGTGTTGTGGAGAGGGCTGAGGGGCTTTACCCTGCCAGCTAGGTATCCAGAAAGGTAAATCAGCATATAGGATTAAATAAACCTCAACACTGGGAGTTGATTCCTGCTGTCTTTTGTCTCTCCCATATTTAAATAGTTAAGAGTCCTCTGCACTGTCACATATTTGGAATCGAAGGGGAAAGTTTATTAATGCCTCACATGGAGCTCTTTTCTCCAAATGGTAGACCTTTCCCTTTGGCATCAGGAAACCAGTCATGTGCAACGTGCAGAGATAGCTGTGGTTGCCTAGCACACACGCAGTGATGAATCCAGGAATGGAGTCCACTCATTTTCACTGAGGAAAAAAGGAGATTTAAGAGACTTAGGCAATCCATATGGATGACATTCTTGGATAAAAGGATAAAATTTCCTGAATATCTGAACCAGAAGATCTTTATTTTTTCCTCAAATTACATCAAAGTTTATTTTGTAAATACAGATCCATTTTATATGAAGTTCTGAAAGTTTAACAGTGTGCTAATGAAAGAAATTTGGAGGTTCAAGATGGTGTTTACGAACCTGGTGATGTTTTCTTGATGCATGCATACTAGCTCCAGGAGGCACTCAACAATATTAACATTCAAAACCCCTCAACGTATGCATCTTTGTTGACTGAGAATGCAGGCTATTTATTACTGTGAGACTGACAAAGCTCTTACAGACCTATTCAAAGAAATAATAGAAACCAAATTTTTAAAAACTGGCCATTAAAGATATGCAATAACTTCAGAAATCAGCTCAGAAAATGAAAAGTCCTAGGAGTGTCGTTGTCTGCTAAAAGGCATGTATAGTGTCAGAAGTGCCCAAATTTGGATGTTGTTGTACCCATAAATGGTCATAAATAAGGTAACTATACATGCTTTTTGCCCAAAGAGTTCAGTTTTATCCCCATTGTACCCCTGGGTTTAGCATTTGTCCGAGAAATGGCTACTTTTAATGAAGAATTAATAAAGTATTAATAATTGTAATCAGATAACCCTGATGCTTTTCACTGACTGTCACTGTGTGTTTCCAGCTGCTGCCATAGTCTCATCTAAACAGTATGAGATACACGTGCCACAATCAGCGTTCTTCCTTTAATGAGTGATTAAGTCTGAAAGACCCCCCTCTCTGTTGCCAATCTTTTCCAGGTGCTCCGTGTCTAATTCCAAACTTTCAAAAGCAAATTGTTTGCTCTTTGATAAAAGGACATATTCCTTAGCATCAGTTCTTACAGTCAGCCAGCATCTTCCGTTCTCAGTAACGATGGGCATAGGCAACACTGCTGCTCTTGCGGGCCACTCGGTGCCACAGACAATTGCAAAGAAGCCACACTTCTGTCCCCCCACTTGTGAGATTAAAGAAGCCCCAGCCAGCCAGTCCATTGGGGGCAGTGGTCAGTAGGAACTTAGGAGAGCATAGGCTGAACATGTGCAGTTTATGTGCAGGAAAATGGAAGAAATGGAGCAGTTTGGCCATAGAGTGTGGATAAATCCGACTCTATTGCCAGGTTGGGGTTTTTAGTTGTTGTTTGGTTTTTGCTGCTTTTTCTGCTTTCGTCTCTTGTAGAAGGGTATAGACAACAACTATTTATTTCATTGTACGTTAGCCCTTTTTTGGTGATACTTGGCATTGAATCCAGGGCCTTCCCACGGACTTATATCCTGCTAAATTGCTAAATTGTCTAGGTGGGGCTCAATCTTGTGATTCTTCTTTGTCTCAGCACCCCAGAACTTTGGTATTGATATAGGAAAAATGATCCCAGACCTCCAAATGATATGGGGGAATGAAACTCCCAACCTACTATACGTCTGGCGCGAGTTCGTGTTCTCTAAAATTGAAAAATGAATTTTAGGAACGACGGAGGGTAAGAGCAAGATATATTTATTGAGGGAAAGAAAGCTTCTGTCTGAGGGACAGAAGGGGGCCCGAGCGGGTTGCCCAAGACTCTGTCATTTTTAGGGACTTTTACACAGTAAAACCATGAGGTTAGATGGGTCCAAGGCAGGGAAAATGGGAATCTGCAAGGTGGGCATAAGGTGGGACATAACTACAGTTAACCAATAAGACTAACTGCTCAGGTAAAATTGATTAAATCAAGGACAAATGGTGAAGCGGGTCACGTAGTAAGCGAGGGATGTTTGACGATAATGACTCTTCCTGTAAAAGGG
>RJWM01016779.1:0-38774 GCA_004363535.1 Dasyprocta punctata
TATTTCTAATTTTAAAATTCTGTATTTTTAAAAATTGTTAGTGCATATTAGTTACAGAGGATAGTGGGTTTTGTTTTATATTCACACACATGTAACGTACTTTGGTTATTCCCCCTCCATAACTGACATTTTCTTCCCTTCCCCCATGCTCTTCTTCTTGCATAACAGTCTCCCTTCTACTTTGCTGTCATCATTTTTTAAAATTAACATATCTTTTATATTCCACATGAGAGAAAGAACGTGATACTTGACTTCCGAGTCTGGCTTATTTCATTTAATATGATGATCTCCATTTTTATCCATTTTCCTGCAAATTTTGTTCTTTATAGCTAAACAATACTTCACTGTGCATATATAATCACATTTTCTTTATCCACTCATCTGTCGACGGGCACCTAGGCTGTTTGATATCTTGCCTACTGTGGATTGTGCTGCAAGAAATATTGGTATGCTGGCATTATAGCAGTGGCATGGCATGCGTGCTGCAGTGGGCAGTTTGGTATCATTGAAAGCTCCGTAAGATTCGCCATCACTGCTCAGTAGTGTGCTGATATTAATTCTTTTGGGAATACATCAAGGAGTGGTGTAGCTAGATCACATGGTAGCTCTGTTTTTAGTTTTCTGTGGAACCTCCACACTGATCTCCAGAGTGGTTGTACTAATTCACACTCCCACCAGCAGTATAGAACAGCTCCTTTTCCCGGTATCCTTGCCAGCATTTCCTGTTTTCTGTATTCTCAGTGAGCACCATTCTGACTTGTGTGAGATGCAGTTTCAATGTAGTTTTGATTCACATTTCCCTAATGACTGACAATGTTGAATTTTTCCATGTACTTACTGGCCATTTGTACTTCTTTTTAGAAGTGTCTGTTTAGTTCATCTGCTCGCTTATTGATGGGGCTGTTTGAGTTAGATTATTTTTTGTATTCTTCATGATTGCCATTCTTACTGGGGTGAGATAGATTTTCAATGTAGTTTGATTTGAAAACATTTTTTATCATTATTTTCAAATACTTTATTTACTATCTCCTCCTCTGAGATTCTAGTTACTGTAAATTATATCTTTTTTTTTTTTTTTGAGACCGGGCCTCACTATGCAGTTTAGGCTGGTCTTGCTCATTTTGTAGCCCAGGCTGGTCTCGAATTTACAAAAATCCTCTTGCCTCAGCCTCCTGAGTGCTGGGATTACAGAAGTGCACCCCCACACCTGGCTATGTTAATTTTTTTTTTTTTTGTAAATTATGTTATAATGGCATCTCACAGATCACTGATGTTGTTGATTCTTTTCAGTCTTTTTTCTCTCTTCCATTTGCGTAATTTCTTTTGTTTTAAGTTCACTGATCTTAATGTGTAAACTTCTTAATATGTAATTGTCTTAATATGTAATATTAACCTTACTATGTAAGCCTCAGTGAACTATTCATATAAAATATTGTATTTTTCTTGGCTGGAATTTTTTTAATCTTTCACCATTGACTTCATGGTCTTTTTGTTGTTGCTGTTGTTGTTTTGTTTTTTTGTCTTTTTGAGACAGGGTCTCACTGTACAGTGGAGACTGGCCTTGAGCTCATTTTGTAGGCGAGGCTGGTCTCAAACTTGCAACAATCCTCCTGCCTCAGCCTCCTGAGTGCTGGGATTACAGGCATGCACCACCATGCCTGGCTTGCCTTCATGGTTTTAATATTTGAGTATTTGTATAAAATTTTAAAATCTTTGATAATTCTATCATCTGTCATTTCTGTGCTGGTTTCTGTGTTAACATACCATTTTCTTTTTTCTACATCTAGTATATTTGTACAGGATTGACACTGCAATTCTGTGTTGAAGAGTAATAAATTTGTTGTGTTCTTCAAAGTATATAACATTTTCTTCTGTTTTGAGTCATTTTCACCCTTTCAAAGTGGAAAAAAAAAAACCCTGAGAAATGAAAAAAAGAAAACTTGTTTCTCTTCTCACCAACACTTCTGACATTCCACACACCAACCACTTTTTTGATACCAGCTGGGTATCCTATTAATTCTGAAACAATCTCTCCGGAGTTAGTCTCAAATCTCACGTTAAGGGTGCAGAGCCATAAGACCGTCTCCCCTTGGGCACTAACTGCAAATCCTGAATCATGTGTGCTTCCAACCAACTGGATACATAAATCGGGGGTTTCCATAACCCCCTCAAATCAACCATTTGTTAGAATGGCTTGCAGAACACAGGAAGACACTTTACTTACATTTATCCTAATAGATACAGTTCAGGAAGAACTTGACAAAGGGATGCCCAGAACAAGGTATCTGTGTGTGCGCATGCGTGCGTATGTTTGTATACACACTCTCTCCAGGTGTATCATCTCACTAGCAAATCATCAACCCAGTGCATCAGTTTGTTCAGCTTTTAACATAGAGCTTCATTTCCAGGATTCCTTTTCCCTTCTTGGAGGGTGGCAAGTGTGGCTGAAAGTTCTGACTCTCTAATTGTGGTCTTTCTAGTTATCAATTCCCTGCTGATACCTGGGGATCCCACCCTAAATCATTCATCATGATAAGGGACTCCTCACTAACAGCAAGACATCACTCAGGAAATTTCAAAGATTTTCAAAGCCTAGAACTTGGGACAAGGACCAAATATAGATCTATTATGCTATGCTTATTTTTAAGCTTGCTGATGAGAATGCTCATGCACATTTTTGTGGTTTCTTTCTCAAAAAACTTCCTTGATCACTGTTTGCCATGCAAATTCTTGCCACCTTCTTAAACACCGATCTTTCTCAACTCAGTCAGGTAACTGTACTTTGCTTGGTATTCTCTTCTCCTTATCTTCGAGTGCAAAGTGTCTCTGTTATGAACTGATTTGTGTTACCCTAAGATTTGTATGTTGAACCCCTAAAACTTCACGTGACTGCATTTGGAAACAGGGCCTTTAGGGAGGTAATTAAGGTTAGCTGAGGTCACAAGTGAGAGGCTCCAATCCCACAAGACTGCTGTCCTTATAGAGACCAGGATCCTGTCTTCCCTCACCACGCACAGTATACACAAAGGAAAAGCTGAAGAACAGAAGGCCATTGTCAACAAGCCAGAGAGAAGCAAACCAGAAACCAACCCTGACAACACTTTGATTTTGGACTTCTGGCTTCCAGAATTGTGAGATGACTTTCTGTTGTTTAAAAGACCTGGAAGCGTTACATAACAGCTGCTTTAGCAGACTAATACAGTCTCCAAAGAGAAAAACTTGGATCATTTTGATCCATACTTGGTTCATACAAGTATCTAAGTTATCTTGGTTATCTAGGTTCTGTACTGCCTGTTGTTTATATTTCATTGATGAGTATCTTTTGACTTAATGAATTTCAGAAATTTCTGAGAACCGGATTGGGAACTGAAACTCTATCATGAGGCACCCTTAAGCAATCTCCAGTCAAATGCCCATTACTCTCCTAGAAAGAGACAAGTGCATCATGCCCTTTGGGTGGGAAATGAGGACCCTACATACACAAGGCAGTCCAATATATGCCTGCAGATTTCAGGTTTCAGCAAGATAAGATTTATAGGTCTTATTCATATTTGTACTAAATGAGGACATGGAAGTTTTCATTTGGTCCAAAGAAAGTAGCCAGTTTAATTTCTATCACACAACTTTTCTTGGAATAAGGAAAATTAGGCCCCTAAGTAAATATCTAAGATAAGTGTCCCTGAAACAGTCATAGGGCATACAATGTATTGTGCCTAGGGTTCAAAGACAGGATTGACTGAGCCACAAAAAACAAAGATGACTTCTTGGAAAATCAAGAAAAAATAATCATACTAAACCATGAGATATTTAACTGTAGTGATTTTCATGTTCTTAAACCAAAAACAATGGGTCCTTATCTACGGAGTAGAAAATGGATACCAAAAGGAACTTAAATTATACTCAAAGGTTACCATCTAAATTATAAACACAAAACTTTGAATTTGAGAATTCTGCGAGCATGACACTCAACCCTAGAGTAAAGGAAAAGTTTACAGGGAATATCAAGGGAATATGGGTGACCACAAAAGTTAACAGTAATCATTTTTTGAAGGAAAAAATCCTACATTACTTATATAGCCAAGATGTCTGAAGAGTGTGATGCTACAAGAATAGCAGAATGATGTTCTTGTTAGAGCAGTTTTTGAAAATGTTTTGTTCTAAATTATCAGTTTTAACAGAAAAATTTTGTTTTTATTGTTGACTCTATAAATCTTTTCAGCAAAACTGATACCCTAGGAAATGTGTTGCTCCTGAAGTTGGATGCAATCCCCATTCTGCTGCATTCTGCTTTCCTTGGCTGACTGTGTGTGAACCACCTTAAGAAATATGGCCATGTTTGCTATCATGAGCTCTAAACATGTTGCTCAGGCTAATCTGAACTCATGATCCTCCTGACTCATCCTCCTGAGTAGCTGAAATTACAGGCATGCACTACATGTGCTAATATAAAACAATCTATATTATACAGACTTTATATAGACTTTCTATGATAATCCACAGTGCTACATCATGCTTAAGAATTACTGCAGTGATTGAAGAGGATGTTACAAGAACTTTCTATCCAGCCATTCACAGACTGTGGGAGAAGAGAACAAGAAGTCACCAAGAAGCAAGTCCTCCCTATGACTCAGCACCATGCATGGGCCACCAGTGGGACAGCCAGACCCCACACTTTTCCTGTGAGTCAGCACCATTTATGGACTGCGGGGGAAGAGAACAAGAAGTCACCAAGAAACAAGCCCTCCCTGCTAATCAGCGCCATGCGTGGTCTGCTGGGGAGACAGCCAGACCCCATCCCCTTCCAGCACACGGGTTGGGAAACAAGAAGAGCCAATACCTGTCCTTCCCATCCCCATAAGCAACCGGCTGATCTGCAGAAACACAGGCTGCAATGATAGCTATTGAGGTGTGATGCAATTTGATGCTTGTGGTGCTCGGTGTTTCACTGACTTTGCAGGTCTAGGGCCAGTGGTCTGGTATCTATTCAGAGGATAACAGTACACAGTGTGGCATCTATTGGAGATCTTCTGAGGGTGGTAGCCATTGCTAATTTCCTATTGTCTTGGTTTGAAGTCCTGTATCATTTTCATTGTTTTGTGGGGTTGTTTTATTGTTTTGTTTTGTTTTGTTTGATTTCGTTACATCTGATGGCATGAGAGGCTATTTCAAAGATAGCAAGATATATTATGGTAGCCATTTTGGATTTATTACTGTCTTGAAGTCCTTATTTGTATTCATTGTTTTGTTTTTATTGGTTCTATTCTGTTGTTTTGTTTAATTTTTACTATGTCTGAAGGTATCTGTGGCTATTTTGAAGATAACAAGAGGCATCATGGTAACCATTGTTGATTTTATTCTATTTTGCTTGATTTTATTCTCTTTAAAATAAAAATTAAAAAAAAAACTTTTCTATCTAGAAGATTCACATAGGAATACGGGAAAGATATGAGATGCAAAACATTACATAAATGTATACAAAAAAAGTAAATACTACTTAAAGAAAATAATGACAAACATGCTAAAAAAGACATTTATCTTAGGGAAGATTAAAATGGTTTTAGAATGAATGAATGAATGGGTTTGGTTAAAGCAACTGTTTTCATTTGGCGTTTTATTCTATAGGGGACATAGGCAATGACTAGAGACAGTTGTAACAGTCACTACTGGGAGAGGTGCATTGCTGGCTTCTATAAGGGAGCAGATACCACTCAAGGCCCCACAAAGGCTCAAGACAGCTTCCCACCAGCAGCATTCTCTAACACATGCTTTTAGCATTTAGAGTGAAATATAATCAACACAATTTTCCACAGACTTGATCTTAGCAACCCAAGAGATAAAGGAGCTGTTGTTGCTCTCATCCTCTAGTAAGGTTGCTAGTACATACAGCAGATAGGTATAGCCAGTGTTCTACGGGAGTGTTGGTAGCAACCCACCTTCTGGTTCTAGCCCTTATCTTTCTTAGTCAACCAATCAAAATGCTGGCTTCATAAACTCTAGACAACTCTCAGTTGGGTTAAACAGATAAGTATTTGATATGAGCAGTTTATAACCACAAAGCCACAGACTTGTCTGGATTATGATCTTGAACAGGACTCATCTAGGTGGTTAGAGTCAGTACTGAAAGAAATAAGATTAAGGACGGAGTATCCAGTGAAAAATGGAAAGAATCCAAAGACAGGAAATATCAGGTTTGGGGATAAAGCTCAGTGACAGAGTGTGTGCTTAGCATGTTCAAGGCCCTGGGTTAAAACAAAAATCCCACAAAAATACAAAAGATACAAAATATGGCACAAGTTGGGCATTTCTGGGGCTTTTCCTATGTTCTGCTTCCTCATCCTTCTCTCCTCATCCAGGGTGGAGGCTCATGGGGAAAATGAGGTCAATTTATAACCCCAAGGCCAACTGTACATCAGTTTTTGGTTATATGAATCAATTAATTCTTTTCTTTTTGAGGTGTAAAATAGTTCAGATTGAATTTCCTCAACAATTCAGAGTTCTATTATAGTTACTTATTCTAATAAAACTAAAAGCATGCATTTTTCTCTACTCAGAACTATAAGAATGTATTTTAATGTGAAAATCAAGGTCACTGGCCACTATAAAATGAGTAGAATATAAGCCAGTAATCACAGCACTCAGGAGGCTGAGGCAGGAAGATCACTGCGAGTACCAGACCAGCCTGGGCTACAAAGTGAGCTCAAGTCCAGCCTCAACTGCATAGTGAGACCCTGGCTGAAAAAGACTGGGGGAAAAAAAAAGGAGAATGTAAAGCATGCTGTGACTTACTTTGCTTTGAAAAAATCTAACAATTCAAAGCAGTTACTTTATTCTTGAACATTTAATATTTTCTTTTAAAACACACTGATACAAAGTTTTAAAATAGTAACCAGAAGCCAGGCGTGGTGGTGCACACCTTTAATCCCAGCACTCTGGAGGCTGAGGTAGGAGGAGCACTGTGAGTTCCAGGCCAGCTTGGGCTACAATGCAAGTGCAAGGCCGGCCTGAGCTACATAGTGCGACCCTGCCTCAAAAAACTAGGGCTGGGAGTTTGGCCCAATGGCTTAAATGCCTGTCTAGCAGGGGCGAGGTTGTGAGTTCAATTCCCAGTGCCGCAAAATAAATAAATAAATAAAAATAAAATAGTAACTAGAAAGGATGTTGCAATGATAAAAGATTAATTGCAATATTTACTTTTTTTTTTTTTTTTGGTACTGGGAATTGAACTCACAACCTCGTGCTTGCCAGGCAGGCACTGTGCTGCTGAGCTACATCCCCAGCCCCAATATTTACTTTCTTAGAAACAACTTTCCTCTGATGTCTGTTTAACTCCTATGTTCCCACTGTACTGATTTTGTGTTCTTCATAAGTCAGTCTATAAAATGTGAAGCAACTGTGGAAAATGTGTATTCTAGTATCAATTTAATTCCATAAAATAGGGGTTCCTTTTACATTATCTTATTTTCACAATGCCACAAGTCCTCAAAACTCTATAACTCTTCACCTCTCCCAAAATTTTTTAAATATAAGCTTTAGATCAATGTTTAAAAATCCTATTTTTTAAAAATCTGAATTATTTTAATTATGACAATGATAGACTGTCTGCCAGTCAATCAAGACTACAAACTTAACATTTAAAGAATGACCATCATTAGGATCACATATTTTAATAATTATAAAGGGTGATCAAATGCTACCCTTAATATTAGTGTCATAAGCAATGCCATTTACATTATGAAAGTGTATTTGTCTGTATATCTTACACATTGAGATATAAAGCCATTTTTACTATTTTTTTTATTAATTTAACAAATAATGTCTCCCATAATGACAACTGTGGCAAAAACTTCAATAACATTAGTCAATTTGCTGACAGGTTTTACAGTCTTTTAATTAATATGGTGCAGAGACATTTGTAAACTACACAGCCATACCAATTTATAAGTGACTAATAAATTTTGAAATGTTAGGGGAAAAGTTACACTCTAAATAGTTTATTTTCTCCTTTTCCTTATATGTATTTTATATTCATGTGTCCCACTCATTTTTTTTCACAAGACTTTATTAAGTTCTAGATCTAAATATCACTAAGCATAAGGCAAAATAGTGATGGATGTCTACAAAACAGCTGAGTTTTTTTCAGTAGATAAGCCACTTAAATCTATTCTCTAAAAGATAATTATTCAACCTAAGGCAAACATGGAGAAAGCCGGATTTGAATCTTAGGTTCTTCAGTTTGACCTGTCAGGTTCATGGGAACCTCCAAGGCTCAAGTTTTGAATGTCTGTGTGCTAAAGTTAACTGTGTCACTAGTGGAATGTCCATTAGATGAAAAATGACCCCAAGGGGGCCAGAGATACAGTTCAGTGGCACATCATCTGCCTGGCAAGCACGAGGTCCTGAGTTCAATTCCCAGTACCAAAAAAAAAAAGACCCGAAGACATACTGAACAGGATACCCCACTTGGCAGGAGATAGGGAGTTTGACACAAGATCAAATGGTATTACACCTTCTCAATAACAATTTTTAAGGAACTTTTAAAGTCTACTATCACTGCATGAAGAACTCAGGTTAACAGTTCCACACTCTTAATTAAAAGGAGAATGAACTGCTTAATTAATTTTCTGTAGTGAATCATTAGACTAACTCCCTATAACTAGAATTCCTAGTGAATCATTAGACTAACTCCCTGTAACGTAAAATTCCTGGTATCAGGCTTTCACAATCCAGGTCATTACCTCGTATGTATTCAATAAATATTCAGTGACCAAGTTTAAGGTGAAACCAATGTTGAATTACCTCGTAAGTTTTCCTTAAATCTCTTTATTTCCACAACAAATCTGGGCCAACTTTGTCCTCCCCTATTTTATGGAAGCTGAAGTCTGTCACTACTGCTGATATGTAGCTTTTTTTGTACATTATGGTTCTATTTCTGTTAAATCATTTTTACAATCTTTATCAATTTAACCTTTTAGAAAACTCCTTTAGAACTCTGGAAAAATACACAAAATTAAATTTAAAAAATTTTCAATTTTGTTTAAATACAATAAAATTCTTGCTGGGCACAGTGGCAGAAGTTTAGTCCCAGCACTCAGAAGACTGAGGCATGAGAACCACCACAAGTTTGAGACTAGTCTGGTACACAGTGAGTTCAAGGCTAGCCTGGACTATAACAGCAAGACCTTGTCTCAAAAATAAGTAAATAGACAGACAGACAGATAGGTAAGATATATGTTCCAGACAAATTAGGTTACTAAACAGATCTCTGTTCTCCTAATAGCAGTGTTCTGAGGGTTTTTCTGTTTTGTATTATTTTGAGTAGAGTCTCACTATATAATTCATGCTAGCCTTGAACTATGTAGCCCAGTTTGGCCTTGACCTTACAGCAATCTTTCTGCCTCAGCCTCCCACTTGCTGAGATTACAGGTGTGTGCCTACCATGTCCAGCAATATTAATGCTGTAAAGAGGTTTGAGTGAACTTTTATATAGTGAGGTGAGTTTCACTTATCCTAAAAATGGCAAATGTACCTATCATTTGCATGTGTATCTAAAGTTTGTCTCTTATAGAGATTATTTGTAAATCAACAACAAAAAATTAGACAGACAATTATTAAAAATGTTATTAACAGGTACACTAAGCAATAAACTGAAACATCTTCATTTAACTGACATCTGCTTAGTTTTTTATTTAGGTAAGTATAAAGGCCCAGTTAATTCAACTCATTGGATTGGTCAAGGCAAGACACTTGAACTACACAACAGGATTTAAAAAGCAGTTGGTTTTGTAGTAGTTCTCTGGTATCACACACGCATACACACATACACACAAATTGGTAGAGTACTCTGGACATTGGATCCCCCCAATAATCTTATATAATGTACTATTCATAACCAGCAATATTTTGAAAACTACATAAATTGAACATGGCCAAATTTGAGATGTTTGATCAACTTTACAAAGTATTTAGGAACTTCAGCTATATTCCCTAGAAGACTGACTTTAAACTATAAAAAAACAAAAATTAATTTAAAAAAGCACAACAGACTTAAAAGACATCTTGAGAAAAAAACCTGTAACTCAATTTCTACTTTTTCAAATATGACTGAGGAAAAGTTATAAGTAGCAATAATGTCTACATTTAAAAAAAAATTAACTAGTTGAATGGGGGTGGGGTGGGGATACACAGTATTATTGCACTCCACGAATGTGCAGAATTCCAAAATGTGCCAGCACTGAAAAACTATCTTGCATTGAGGTTTTCCAAGAGGTACAACGAGCCTGCCAAAAAAGCATCTGGTCTGTACTAACAGCTTGCTGTCTTCAGTACAGGCCTTCATAATGTCAGTCACGCTGCTCTTGCAAAAATTCCTTAATGTCTGAAAGATATACAGAAAAAAGAATATTTTAATAATCATGCTCATAAAAACTTAGAATGTAAACTCTGATCAGAAAAGAACTGAGAACTCTGCAAAGTAAAAGTTAAATACTCATCTCGCCATATTCGCACATCTGCTTACACTTTTTCTATGTCAAACTGCTAAAAATTAGGATGCTCTTAGAGCTAATTATAATTTTGGCTATGAAGAGTTTGGAGTTTTTTAAAAATGATGTTACTAGCTGGGTGTGGTGGCGTATGCCTATAACCCCAGCACTCAGGAGGTTGAGGCAAGAGGATTGTTGTGAGTTCAAGACCAGCCTGCATTACAAAGTGAGCTCAGGACCAGCCTGAGCTGCATAGTGAGACCCTGTCACAAAAAGACCATAAATAAATAAATAAATAAATAAATAAATGTAATAATTTAAAAAATGATGTTGCAGGCTCAATTACTGCACAATCTTATTAGCACAATCTTATTTTGGCAGGCCCAAGCTCTCTTGATACATTTACAAATTTTAATGGACATACTCATCTTTTAATCTTAAACTGGAAACTCAAGTGATAACATATATAATAGATACCTACTAGCATTTCTAGTAAGAATTATTAGAAACCTACACATAGCTAGTTTTTTTTGGTCTTTTGGACAGGCTGTCACTATGTAGCTCACGGTGGCATTGAATCTGCAGTGATCCTCCTGCCTCAGCCTCCGGATTGCTGGGATTACAGGTGTGTGTCACCTCTACCAGCTTAGCTAGGTCATTTTTAAACTACTTACAAAAGAGTTTTCAGTGCTGTTAGGTGGGGCTATGATCGATGATGTGGGATTGAATCCATATGCACATTGAGCTTCATTTCATTGTCAAGAATTTGAACAAGTTGTTGCATGGATGGAAGATGACCAGATTCCAGCTTAGACCACACAGGTACATCTATAAAAATAAATGGCAAATCCCCAAAGTTACAAGATGGCTTAATAACAGACATTCATTTCATAAATTAAGAGCGTTTGTGGACACAACTGGTGATACAAATATGAGAATACAGCTTCTTGATCTTTCTGGGCTTACACTGTATTATACAAAATACAAAGACTTACACAAATACCAACAAAATTACAAATGTGTGCTAAAGTTAAAACTAGAAGATGCTACACTGCTTTAACAACACAAACATACACCTCTAACTTGGACCAGTCAGAAAGCATTATTTAAACTGAATGACACTTAAAAGGTAAAGAAAAATTACCAGGATAAAATTAGCATGCATGAGACTAGAAAACTTTGGAAGGTCAGGCACGGTGGCACACACCTGTAATCCCAGTCAGTACTCATGAGTTAGAGGTAAGAGGACTATCAAGAGTTTAAGGCCAGGGGGTTAGCTCAGTGGCGTAAGCGCCTGCCTAGCAAGTGCCAGGTCATGAGTTTGATTCCCGTACCAAAAAAAAAAAAAAGAATTCAAGGTAAGCCTGGGCTATATATAAGTTCAAGGCCAACCTGAACTACACAATGAAACCCTGTTTTAAAGAAACCAAAAGAAACCAGAAAACTAGTAACAACAACAACAACAAAAACCCAAAAAACAAAAAACCTTGAAAAAGAGAACTGTAAAGGCTGTAAAAAGAGCCTGGCACATTAAAAATGATAAAAAGTCACCACAGCTGAAATACAAGAGAGGGATGAGTAACACAAGCAAGGCCAGAGAGGTAGAAAGAAGTAGATTAGGGTCAATAATAATGGGCCAGAAAGTAACGTTTTGGGCTAAGGAAAATATACAGTCTCCTATCATAGCCATTCAACTTGGTAGCTTGAAAGCAGGTACAGGCAATAATGAGAAAGAACTGGCATGGCTGTATTCCAATAAAACATATATATAATATACAGTAAGACTATGAAACACAGGACCACAGTTACCCCTAGACCATAACCTTCAAGGTATTTTGGCTATGTTAATATTCTTTTCTTTATCTTGAAAACAAAGTAAAATCATTTAATGAATTTGAGACACTTAAATAACAAAAAATTTTTTTGAAAAAATAAATCACTCTGCTATCTAGAGCAGATATTGGCAATTTTTTCTATAAGAAGGAAAAGAGCAATTTTAGATTTTATGGATCAAGTGACAAAGTCCAGGAGATTACAGAGACTTACTATACAACTGGAAAGAAAACAAATTTCCATAAATTTTTATCAATGAAATTCAAAACATATACAGAAATTTCAACATCACCAATTATCCGTTTGATCTTTTCTAACCATCTAAAAATGTAAAAACCATTGTTCGCTCACAGCCATATCTGCCAACCCTTTGTTTAGAGAAAGAATAATAGGATAATAAAGTAATTATAGCAGAGACTAGAGTGATAGCAGTAAAGATGTAGATTTCTGAGCAAACTGAAAAGACATGGTAAGACAAAAGATGCTATCCCAGGTTTCTGGGCAACTGGGTAGACAAAAAATGCCAGAAGAGAAGCAAATTAGCATGTAAAGGAATGGTAGGAAGCAAAAGTAATCAAGAGTTTATCTGGGGACTGGGGTGGTGGCATACGCCTGTAATCCCAGCATTCAGGAGGCAAAGGCAGCAGGATTAAAATTTGAGCCCAATCTGGGCAACTTAGTAATACCCTATCTCAAAAACAAACAAACAAACAAAACAAAACAAAACAAAACAAAAAAGCTACAGATGTGCAAAAGACCTGGGTTCAACTCCCACCCCAAAAGAGTTCCTTTTGAAGTAGACTATGTTTAAGATTCCCAGGTGTGGCACTGAGAAAAAGTTTTAAGCTCTCTAGAGCTATATATTCAGGAATCATCATACAGATTTTATTTTAAACCTATGGGAGCAGATGATCAGAGAAACAATTTAACAAAAAATGAGGACTGCCAGACTTGGTGGTACAGCTCAGGCAGGAGGATCGATTCGATTTTGAGGCCGGCCAGTTTGAGCTACAACGTGCATTCAAGGCCAGCCTAACTACATAGGATACCCTGTCTCAGAAAACCAAGGGGAGGGGAGGGGAGACAAGGGTCAATTCCTCAAGAAATTCTAAAAATAAACAGTAAAAATGAAAATAGAGAACAAACTGAAATTTTCCAAATTATTCTGTCTCCTAAATTTCTACAAAATAAACTTTATGTGAACATTAAAGAAGTCTGCCCTATTAAAAAATAGAAAAGGGGCTGAGATATACTCAGTGGCAGAGTACGTAGCTAGCATGTGTGAGGCCTTGGGTCAAATCCCCCATCCTTTTTTTTTTTTTTGTGGCACCGGGGTTTGAACTCATGACCTCGTGTCTGCCAGACAGGTGCTTAAGTCACTGAGTCAAACTCCTGGCCCTGGTTTTTTGAGGCAGGGTCACACCGTGTAGCTCAGGTTGGCCTTGTGCTCGTGTTGTAGCCCAAGCCGGCCTCGAACTCACAACGCTCCTCCTGCCTCAGCCTCCCGAGTGCTGGGATTAAAGGTGTTCGCCACCACACCCGGCTCCCCCATACTCTCAAATAAAGAAAAAAGAAGAGAATGATATTATAAATAATATAACATTTATCACAAAATTCAGAACCTACCATTTAAAGTTATCTCAAATGCACCTGTTGACATACACTGGTTCTCAATCATGTTGCTCAAGAAGAAAACCATCATACATGCATAGACCTAAAAGAAAATATGATAACCTAAGACACAGTGATCTGCTATAGTCTCTTTCTTTATCTGGTAAATGCTTTTTTAAAATTTACTTTGAAAGTTTCCATACAAACTATTACTGTTATTCCATAGGCTCATCTACAGAGCAAGAAAAATAAAATGTAAATTCATAACTCTATACATTCTGGAGAATTTATGTGATATATTATACATAGAATGTCAAAGAGAATTCATAATAATTCAAGTTAGAGAATGTCAGTAAAAAAAAAATGCCAGTATGATTCACTTTACATTTTTATAGCGCAATGTAATATAAAAATTCACAAGAGATTACTGATACAACAATTAGTAACTATGAATTCAATACGACCTGTTTGTGTTTTAAACAAATCGTTTGAACTCAAACTAAGAAACAGATTAGAGAGCATAGGAGTATTAAAAGTACATTCATTTTACCTTTTGAAGTCAAATTCATAGCCTCCCTAAAGAATAGAGATTGTTTGTGGAACAAAAAAAGTTTAACTTGGCAAAATCATTAGAATTTGGTGAGAATACCAATTCATAGCAAGTTGTTTCAGAAAAATAAATGTCCACTGCAGACAACAAAAAGCTTTCTGTCTTGCCCCACTTGAACTAGGTAAGGTTTGATAGCATTTGTTCTCGAGGGAATAATACGCAAGGCTCTGTCATGAAAGTCTAGCTTTTATATATATTCTTTTTCCACAGTGTATCAATATCAATATATATCTGTATCTGTATCTGTATTTGTATATATATAGAGAAGTAAAATGTACTAAATACAATTTGGAATCATTAAACACAAAACCTTACCAATAAATAATTATCTTCCTACTTTGAGTCCTTTGCAAATCAACATTTGTTAATAACAGGTTACAGGCATACTTCAATTAGAGAGAACACCTGAGGATGTTTATGTTATGAAGTCTTCTATGTTACTGAAAATAAATGGTTCCCTAAGAAAAAGTACAGCTATGTAGAAGTCTGCTAAAGGTATTCAGCCTAGAACAAAAGGACAAGATCAGACAGAGGTCCCAACAAGAGGATACATCATAGGAAGAGCACCTAAGCAATTCCACCCAAGAAAGAAATAAAAATTAGACCCACTTCGGATAAATGACTGTTCAAACAGATAAAAACAAGGTTGATCTGGGAAGAAAGTATGCTGTAAGACTCTATAAAGGAAAAAAGAATACCACAAGAATCTTAAGTGTATTTATACTGATTCTTTCTGACAGCTTGGCAAACAGATCCCCATGAACAGAAAAGTCAATGAACAATAATTGAAGGGTTTTGATGAAATAGGTTAAAGGGAAATCCAATTTTTAATGTGATGCAACCCACTAAAATATCACATTCGTTGGTATGAAAGGTATATATTACACACACAGTATTTTGCCAGATACAATCTAAGTTATGAAAATCAGGTAATAAATTATATTGTGCCCAGGGTTCCACGAAAGAACACCTCCCTATATATCCCTAAATCAAAGGTAAGATTATTACCCTTCAGGACAGATCTCATCCAACAAGGAAATGGTCTAAGGGAAAAAGGATGAGGGGTGAGGAAGGGAAGGAGGAACGAGAGGAATAAAGATGTGCCATGTACGGGATCCTAATAACCCAATCAATGGAATGCTATATGCTATAACATGAGCTAAGACAAATAATATCAACAAATATGAAAAAGGTGACAGGGGAAACAGAGGAGGAGAGGGGGCGGGGAGAGAAGGGGAAAAAGATTCTATAGGGAAAACAAACCAAGCTATAATTAATATGTATGTATAACCACTCCCCAAGATGATTGTAAACTTTGCCAATTGCAAGCATGTACTAATAAAATAAAATTTCAAAAAAGATCATTACGCTTCAATGTATTAGTCATTCTTAATATGTAAGTATGACTACTGAATCCACAGGTGTGTCCTGCCCAGAAATAAAAAGTGTTATAGACTGAAGTAACAGAAAAATCAGCAACAAGTACAAAACAATTAAAATCTTTCCATTGACAACCTAAAAACCTACAGTTCCCAAAGCTATTAAATGACATACCTTATTTTCTTGGCCCCACTGCCAGATGCTAGGAGCTTGCATGCCGAAGAAAGCAAAAGGATCCTTGCCAACAATTATTAAGACTATTAATACTAGCTTGAAGATTGACAGGAAAGATGCTATGTGTCTATCAAAAAAAAAAAGAAACAAATTCATCAGAAACCGCAATTTCTCATCTACTTTAAAATTTAATAATTCAAGTATAAGGATAAAAACATTGTCTAAAAGTTAACAATTACAGGAAAAGTAATGAAAGTTTATCACACAGTTAAAATAACAAATATTTAGTCATTTTACTCAATCAAAAAATTACACAGAACTGGCCTTTAAAAATACAATTATTCTAAGACAGTACAAAATTTAATATCACTGATATGCTACACAGTTTTGGGGACCTGGGCTTTAGCTTACGGAAGAGTACAAACTCAGCATGTACAATGCCCTGGTTTCAATCCATAGCACTAAAGAAAAAAAGTTGGGGGCCGGGGGGATACTAGCCTATTTCCACAATAAAGACTGCTAAAGAAAACAATCTTTAACAGTTGGCATCTCTCAAAACCACCTCATTCCTTCTTCCAGAAAAAGCCTTCTATATTTGAGTCAAACTTGCTATTTACAAAGCAGTTTTCTCTGTGTTCAATAGTACAATCAATAAAAAAACAATAATCAAGGAAAGGGAATTAAGCCAGGCGTGGTGGCGCACACCTTTAATCCCAGCACTTGCGAGGCTGAGGTAGGAGGAGCGTTGTGAGTTCCAGGCCCGTTTGGGCTACAATGTGAGCAAGGCCAGCCTGAGCTACATAGTGCGACCCTGCCTCAAAAAACCAGGGCCAGGAGTTTGGTTCAATGGCTTAAGTGCCCATCTGGCAGGCGCAAAGTTGTGAGTTCGATCCCCTGTGCCACAAAAAAAAAAAAAAAAAAGGAAAGGCAATTAATCACACCACAAAGATTACAAAGTCAATAGATTGTTTTCCTTTCTAGTTACTGAAATTTACTTACCTATAAATTGGTTGAGGGAGGTAATTCTCTCCTTCAATTCGGATGTCTGGGTACCGCTGGCTAATAACCCTCATGTACTCCTCAAACACCCGCCTGTATCCTCAGGAAACACTGCGGAAAAATTAAAGTGTTTCCATTAAGTGGTTTAGAATACACCTATGTAGATTTATTTTGCAGTCAGACAAAACCAAATTACCAAGATTAGAATTTTTTCTTAACCTTTATTGTAAGTTAATGATTAAACCTGGGAGGTTTTTCTTTTTACAAATTTCACACTTATATCCCCCCTTAAAATTCCTCCCATTATAACACTATACTGTATATCTCTGGGTTACTATTAGACATCAAGTATCTATTCACATATATTAGCATATCTTGAGCTCCCACATCAATGTGTTCTTTTTTGTTTTTAGTTATCAGTGGCTTACACAAACAGTAAAATAAAAACAATTTTTAGTCAAGTGAGCTTAGACTCACATTTGGGACACAAGATGCATACAAACAATAAACCCTGGACTTTATTTTTACTCTGCCCCTAACTGGGTCAATTTTTTGCTCAATCATAATAAGAGGAACTTAGGCTAAATTTAGAGCTCTCACTCAGAAGTCTGTTTCCACTTCCCAAAGTAAATAAAGGAAAACAAGACTGGGAAGCGAATTCTTAGTTATGTAACATTGCTCTGGAAATTTAAGGCAATAGCACCCAGGTCTCCTCCATTAAACTTGTTTTCTTTTTGTTTTGTTTGTTTGTTTTGTTTTGTTTTGCTTTGTTGGTCTTTTTGACACAGGGTCTCGCTATGCAGTTCAGGCTGGCCTTGAACTTGGAAACGATTTACCTGACTGAGCCTCCCAAATGCTGGGATTACAGGAGAGCACCACCAAGCCCAGTTTTTTCCATTAAAGTTTTACAACTCATTTTCAGGTATCGTGTGTGTTTCTCAGCAATTACAGGGAAATACAGAATCAGAGAACATTTCCTACAGAAAAAAAGGAGGTGGCTGGGCGTGCTGGTGCATGCCTGTAATCCCAGCACTCAGGAGGCTGAGGCAGGAGATTGCTGTGAGTTCGAGGCCAGCCTGGGCTATCTAGTGAGTTCAAGGCCGGCCTGCAGTACATGGCAACACCCTGTCTCCAAAAAAATTAAAATTAAATTTAATTAAAATTTAAAAAAATTTTTTTTTTGAAAAGGAGGTAGCAACGGCATTTCAACCTAGAGCTTACCAATTCAGGAAACACTGTCCTGCACTTAAATTCACTAAGTTCTAAGTTAAGGAATGTGTAAATACCACTGTAAGTACCATGAGGAAATGAAGGACACACTTGGAATAAACTAAGTAGAGTCAGTAATTACATTACAGTAAAGATCAAAGTGCCAGCTTTGTCAACTAAGGAAGGGAAAAGCAATACTAATCACTCCCCATCCAAGGAAACAGCATATAATTTAATCTGACAGGGTGAAGTAGTACAATTTTTTCCCCCCTAGATCTCTATTTTTAAAATCTGCTTTTCAAAAAAGAAGAGAAAGTTGGGCATGGTAGCACACACCTGTAATTCCAACACTCAGAAGGCTGAGGTAGGAAGATCATTCTGAGTTTGAGACCAGCCTGGGTTACAAAGTGAGCTCAAGGACACCCTGAACTGCATAGTGAGACCCTGTCTCAAAAAGACAAGGAAAAAAAAAAAAAAAAAAAAAAAAAAAAAAAAAAAAAAAAAAAAAAAAAAAAAAAAAAAAAAACAGAAAAGAAAAGAAAGAAAGATATCTAACCCAATAGTTTTTCTTCACACTGAATGTTTCCTTTGAATTTAATTCAGAAAAGACTAAATCTCTATAGCTAAATATTTCAATGAACTTATGCCTTTTATATTTAACATTTACCTTATCTAATATTTTATTATTACCATTATTATTATTATTATTATTATTTGGTACCAGGAATCAAACTCACAACCTCATGTTTGCTAGGCAGGCGCTTACACCACTGAGCTAAATCCCCGGCCCTATTTTTTGAGATAGGTCTCACTATGCAGTTCAGGCTGGCCTTGGACTCACAAGGATCCTCCTGCCTCAGCCTTCCAAGTGCTGGGATTAAAGGCGTGCACCACCAGGCCCGGTTCATTTTTTTTTTTTTTTATTCTTTTCAAGCAGCATGCTAGGTTGCTTACATTACAAATCTGATATAACTTCATATGTATAGAAAAGTTACAAGAGTAAAAATCAACATGCTAAGTAAACTTTTCACCTACATTCAAGTACTCATATTTTAACATGATTGTTTTCTCTAAAGAAAATTTAATGTTGTTGCTTAAATAAGCTAGGTAACCAATAAGCCTAGCTAATTTAAAACCAAGAAAAGCCACTAGACTTCAATGCCCAAGTTTGCACTGGTGATTATAATGTAGTTCCTTATCTAAACAGTTCTTAACTTTTCAAATGTAGTATTTTGAGAACTAGAGACTTGGTTACTTTAGTTAGCACTGGACTGGGAACTACCCGTCTACACTCCAGCTAGGAGTCAGTTACTGGGGAGGGACTGAGGAGGCCGAGTTATCACAAAGTCAACTACAGTGGACTGTGACAGGTTCCACTGTTTTATTTTTTCTTTAACAAACACGGACTGTTCTAAATCCCAAAATTGTATTACACAAAATAAACAAAAATCTATGTTGATAGAGTCTAATGGAGATACAGTTTGTTAACTGACAGTATCTGAAGCTGCTTTTCATCTTGTTTGACAAAGGAGTTGAAAAAAAAAAAGACTACAGAAAAAAGGTCACAAAACACAAAGAGTAGAATCAATAATCAAAAGATTAAAGATAAGAGCCTATATTGAAAACTAATCTGCAATAGGATGATAAAATGAATATGGAAGAACTGTAAGAAAAAGCTCAAAATCAAAAAGCAGAATTAGAACCAAGTATAGTAGTACATCCCTATAATCCCAACTCTGATAGGCTGAGGCAGGATGATCCTAAGTTTGAGCAAGCCCAGGGAACTCAGTGACTTAGAAAGACCTTACCTCAAAAAACAAACAAACAAACAAACAAAAAACAGCTGAAGCTATGTATGGTTTAGTGCAAAGGTCCTAGGTTCAGTCTCCAATATCAAGGAGAGGCGGGAGCAGAATATAATTTGAGGTCCTCAAAAATTAAAACTGCAATGAACTATGAACTTAAATTTACTAGGATGGTTACTTTCAAAGAAGAAGAAAATAATGAATGTTGGTAAGAATAAGAAGTAACAAGAACCTTTGTGCACTGTTGGCAAAAAAATGTGAAAGGGTACAGTCATTTTCAACATACCTAAAAAGATTAAAAATAGAATTACCATATAACCTAGCTGCTGTGGTTTCAATCTGATTTGTTTCCTCCAAAACTCCTGATCAGGTCTCAAGAGAGATTAACAGGTTCTGCCAGCTTGAACCTTCAGCGATACAGGCATGGCTGTGCCCTCGGGCAGCTTGAATGGTGGTACAAACGAATCTGAATAACTTTTACTGGTCTTTTTAGTAATAAAAGTAATAAAAAGTCACCTGATGGGACAGTCACACATGTGCCACTTGAACCAAGCCACCTAGCAGCGAGGTTCAAATTTAAGGTCCTGTAATAAACATGTTAAGCCTTTCTCAAGGGTGGATTAATTCTTGTAGCATCAACAACAGGCTGTGGCAAACCAAGTCTACCCTTCCCGCTTTCTCTCTTCAGTGCTGGCTTGCCCTTCCACCTTTTCTACCTTAAAATGAAGCAACACAGAGGCCTTATCAGAGGCTAATGCTGAGCTCTAAGACTTCCCAGCCTCCAGGACTCTAAAACAGAAGAAACAACTTTCCTTTGTAAATTACCCAGTCAAGTGTTACAGCACTATACAATAGACCCAGACCTGGGCAATCCCAATTGTGGGTATAAACAGCAAAAAATTTAAAGCAGGATCTTGAAGAGACATTTGTACAACCATACTGATTATAGCATTATAAAAGATGAAAGTAACTGAAATATCCGTCAATTGATAAATGTTAAAAGAAAAAATGGCAATATACATACAATGAAATACTATGTTTAAAAAAATCCTGGCATTTGCTACAACATGGGTGAAACTCAAAGACATTTACACTAAGCAAAATAAGTTAGTCACAAAAGGACAAATACCCTATGATTCCATTTATGAAGTATCTGAAGTGCTCAGAATCACAAAAAGTTAATACAGAAACCCGGTTGTCAAGGGCTGGAGGAACAAAAGGGGGAGCTAATGTTTAACAAGTCTAACTTTTGTAAGATGTAGAAGTTTTATAGATCTGCTGCACAACAAATATGAATATACTTAACATTAATGAACTGTTTACCTACAAAAGGTTAAGATGGTAAATTTAATTTAATTTTTTTTTTTAACTGCACACACACCAAAAAAGATATGCTGAGGTCCTAAAGAAAAAAAGTGATGGGGTGGAAACTGAAATCTGTGACAAAAGATGAATGAACAGCTGTGCGTGGTGACGCATGCCTGTGATCCCAGCACTTGGTAGGCTGAGGCAGGAGGACTGTTGCAAATTTGAGGCCAGCCTGAGCTACACAGTGAGACCCATAAAAGATCTAAAAAAAGATCTGAACAGTATCATTAGTATATGGATCTGTAACCTAGTTAATCTAATAGACTGGTTAGATTTTCTTCCCCTAGAAAACATCTTTTTTTTTTTTTTTTTTGGTACCAGGAATCAAACTCAAGACCTTGCGCTTGCCAGGCAGGCACTGTACCAACTGAACTATATCCCTGGCCCCTAGAAAACACCTTTTTTCTGACAGCTTATTAAACATTTACAAATAAAACTGAACATCATTAGGTTTTTGCTTTGTTTTTTGAGACAGGGTCTCGCTATGTAGTTTAGGCTTGCCTTGAACTCATGACTATCCCCCTGCCTCAGTCTCCCAAATGCTGAGATTATAGGTGTGTACCATCATACTCAGCCTCATTAGGTCACAAAGAAAACCTAATAAGAAAGAACAAATGTCATTCTTAAGACTATAGTGGAGCAAAACAGAGACTTCTGAAAACCTAACCTATTCCACAATTTTCCAAGAATACTAATTCAACTACGTCAAAATTTAAAATGTAGTATGCTTTGACATCCTAACAATGTACTTCTATCAACCATATTCTTTATGGAAATAATTGGGTAAGTACACAAAGGTACTTAAGGATATCTTAGCTAAGTGATCTTATTAAAATTCAAACCAGCATGCTAACTAATACAGCACTATTAAAGAAAGCATATTCATCTTATGGATACTATGCCTTCTGATACAAATCTGTATTTACTGATGTGAAAAGATAAGTAGGTTTGGGTATATTTTTAAAAAGCATACTACGGCTAGGCACGGTAGCATACCCCTATATCCTAGCGTTCAGTAGGCTGAGGCAGGAGGCTGTTGCAAGTTGTGGGCCAGCCTGGGCTATACAGCAAGACCCTATCTCAAAACAAAACAAAAATAAACTCAAAAATAAAGTTAAACAAAAGCATACTGAAAATCTGATTATATAATATGCATCATCCTGAGCTATAATACATTCTGTATAGTATACAGGATTTTTCTCTTTGCCCTTTAACACTTCCATTTTCTGTCCCCGCTCCACGCTACATGTTAAGTCAAGCCTCACTTGTACTGTTCTTCCCTTACCTTGTAAAAGCCCTTTCTCTGCAGGTCCTGGTGCTACCCATACCTTTCAAGGTTTCTTTTTCTTTTTCCTTTTCTTTTTTTTTTTTTTGGTATCAGGAATCAAACTCAGGACCTCGCACTTGCCAGGCAGGGGCTGTGCCACGGAGCTACACCCCAGGCCCTTAAAGGTTTCATTTCTTCCTCTACAAAGGCTTCCAACATCACACTAAGACTTGATCATCAGCAGTTCATGGCAAAACCTACATAATGAGATCTTCTCACCGAAACAACGTTGCACTGCAGTCATAGTAAGACACACAGAAACAGAACTGCTTTGGAAAGCAAGGTGGAAGGAACCAGAGGAACTAGAAGGATCCAACTATACTCTTAAGTGGCAAAGATATACAAAAAGCTGGGTACAGTAGCACACACCTGTAATCCCAGTAATCAGGAGGCTGAGGCAGGAGGTTTGCCATGAGTATAAGGTCAGCCTGGTTACATAGTGAGTTCAAGACCAGCCAGAACTACACAGTAGAATCCTGTCTCAAAAAATAAATAAACAAATACATAAATAGAAACAAGAAAGAAGATAAACACATATTCATGGTTTTACTTTTTTCTTTTTTTTTTTCCTTTTTCTTTTTTTTTTTTTTGCGGCACCGGGGATTGAACTCACAACCTCGCGCCTGCCAGGGCAGCTGCTTAAGGCACTGAGCCAAGTACCCAGCCCGGGTTTTTTTGAGGCAGGGTCGCACTATGTAGCTCAGGCCGGCCTTGTGCTCGCGTTGTAGCCCAAGCCGGCCTCGAACCCACAACGCTCCGCCTACCTCAGCCTCCTGAGTGCTGGGATTAAAGGCGTGCACCACCACGCCCGGCTTACTTTTTTCTTTTTAAGCCTCCCACACTTGTTTTTCTTCTTTCTTTCTTCTTCTTCTTCTTTTTTTTTTTAGTTAGTTAGTTTGTTTTTTGAGATAGGGTCTTGTTCTGTAATTCAGGCTGGCCTTGAACTCCTGGCAGTCCTCCTGTCTCAGCTTCGAGTGCTGGAATTAATGACATAAGCCACCATGCCGGGCTGTTTATTCATCTTCTATCACTGATTTCAGTTTCTACCCCATCACACTGGGATTCTTATTTGCACAAAATAAAGTGACAGAATACCAGAAATAAATGGAATGCAACAATATCTTCATTATCTAGATGAACAAATTGAGATTATATAATTTACTAAATGTCAGTCAGAGGATAACAGGCAGACAGAACAAAATGTTGAGCCTCCAAATTGCTAGTCCAGTAAATGAGCAGTTTCTAGTCAAAACAAGTCAAACGCGGTAAGGCCATCTTGGTCTCTTTAAAATGATGTATCTCTGAACTTGGTAGGGAAAGTCTGCAATCCTAGCATTCTGGAAACTGAGGCAGGAGGATCACTGTAAATTCAAAGCTGGTCTGAACTACATAAGGAAGACTGTTCAAAACAAATCAGGAGTCTCTCTCATTTTTTGAAAGGATCTTCCTATGTAGTCCAGGCTGATCTCGAATTTCTGGCAATCCTCTTGCCTCAGCCTTGCAAGTGTTGGGATTCAGGATTTTCTTATGATTACTACTTCTTGTTTTGGGTTTTTTGTTTTGTTTTGTTGAGACAGGATCTTGCCTTGTAACTCAGGCTGGCCTTGAACTCACTTTGTAGCCCAGGTTGACCTTGAACATGCAGTGATCCTCCTGCCTCACCCTCCAAGTGCTGGGATTACAGCTGTGCACCACCATATTCAGCTTTCTTATGATTATAACTGTGTCGTGGTTTAAACAGCAGTTATTTTTTCTTCCTAAATGGTATATAAAATAATAGTGCATTTTACAATCCACTGTTATCTTAGGCTTGGTGAAGTACCATAATTGCTAAATTTTCTAGTTTAAATTAACCTGCCTAAAGAGTGATAAAAAAATTTCTGTGGGTATTTTCTCCTAGCAGCTGTCATCACTCTTCAAAATTCTGTATTCCTTCGCTTCCTTCACACTGAAAACTAATCCACAGAAATTATCTCCTTTAATTATCACACCAGGGAACAGTAGAGCATCATTCCAGAACTCAGGAGTCATCTTTGACAGCTCTCCCTTCAGGCCACTATGGACCATGGGGAAAGTGGTTTCAGAATCCAATTTGGATATGAAATCTACAGATGCTCAAGTCCCATATATAAAATGTCACAGTGTTTGCATAGAACCCACTCACATACTATAACTTTCATCTCTGGGTCACTTGTAATACCCAATACAAGGAAAATGCTACGTATATCGCTTAGGGAATGAAGACAAGGAAGAGGCTAGGGGTATAGCTCAGCAGCACAGTGCCTGTGTGACAAGCACAAGGTTGAGTTCGATCCCTGATACATTAAAAAAAACAACAACAACAACAACAACAACACACACACACACAAAAAAAAAACAAGACAAAGAAAAACATCTATACATGTTCAGCACAGATGCAGTTTCTCTTGCAAATGTATTTTCACTCCAAGGCTGGCTGCATCCATCCACAGATGTGGAGCCTATGGCTACAAAGGACTGACTACTTTACCACCTAAAACTACTAACTTTACATGCTAAAGATCTCTCGGTACTTCTACCACCACCTTTGTATTCCAAGCTCCATCTCCTCTTATTTGTATAACTCTGAAAGTCCCTTCCACCAAATGTTTGTCTTTCCTTTGTCCTTTTAAGTATCTGTCCACAATAAAAGTAGGTCATCTTTCCTAGGATGACTTACCACTCAACCAAAAACCTGTTTGGTAATGGCAGCTTCATTTACCTCTTAAAATTATAGTTAGACAAACCAAAAGCCAACATCATACTAAATGGACAAAAACTGAAAGCTTTCACTCTAAAATCAGGAATAAGACAAGGATGTCCATTGTCTCCGCTCTTATTCAACATAGTCCTGGAAACTTTAGCTGGGGCAATTAGACAAGAGAAAGAAATAAAAGGAATAAAGACAGGAAAGGAAGAAACTAAACTATCATTATTATCTACAGAAGATATGATACTCTACTTAGAAGACCCCAAAAATTCCACAAAAGACTACTAGATTTAATAAGCCAATTCAGTAACTTAGCTGGTTACAAAGTCAACACTCAAAAATCAATAGCCTTCCTGTACATGAATAACAACTTCACTGAGAGAGAAATCAGGGAAACAACACGTTTTACAATAGCATCCAAAAAACTGAAATACCTACTAATCAATCTAACAAAGGATGCAAAAGATCTCTACATCGAAAACTACAGCACTCTGAAAAAGGAGATTGAAGAGGATATTAGAAAATAGAGATATCCTGCACTCTTGGGTAGGAAGAACCAATATAGCGAAAATGGCCGTATTTCCAAAACTGGTATACAGATTCAATGCAATCCCAATCAAAATTCCAACAGCATATCTCACAGAATTAGAGAAAACAAACCTAAAATTCATCTGGAACCAGAAGAGACCTAGAATAGCAAAGGCAATCCTGGGTAACAAAGGCAAGACAGGAGGTATTACAATCCCTGACTTGAAATTATACTATAAAGCTACTGTGATAAAAACAGTGTGGTACTGGCAAAAAACCAGACCCAAAGATCAACGGAACAGATTAGAAGACGCAAAAACAACTGCAGACACTCTAAACCACCTTATCTTTGACGAAAGTGCCAAACACATTCACTGGAAGAAAGACAGCCTCTTTAAAAATTGGCACTACACATGCTAAAGATTAAAACTAAACCCGTATCTTTCACCATACACTAAACTAAATTTGGAATGGATCAAAGATCTAAATACTAAAACAGAAACATTAAATCTGCTGGAAGATAAAGTAGGTAAAACTCTTGAAGACACTGGTGTAGGAAAAGACTTTATGAATAAAACCCAGATTGCACTCCAGGAACTATCACAAAGAATCAACAACTGGGATCTCACCCTACTTAAGAGCTTTTGCACAGCAAAAGAAACCACTAACAGAGTGAAGAGACAACCCACAAGAAAATGTTTGCCCACTGTTCCTCAGACAAAGGATTATTATCAAGAGCATATAAAGAACTCAAAAAAAATCAGTCCTCCCAGATTTAAAGACCCAATCCAAAAATGGGCATCCAGATGAATACACACTTCTCAGATGAAGAAATAAAAACAGCAAATAAATATGTGAAAAAAATGCTGAACAACACTGGTCATTCAAGAGATGCAAATTAAATTAACACTGAGATTCCATCTCACCCCAGTAAGAAAAGCTGTTATCAAGAAATCAAACAATAACAAATGCTGGAAGGGCTGTGGGGAAAAAGGAACCCTTCTCCACTGTTGGTGGGAGTGCAGAGTGGTGCAACCACTGTGGAAATCAGTGTGGCGATTCCTCAAAAAACTAGGATTGGAGGTCCCATTCAACCCAGCCATTTCCCTTCTTGGTATCGCCCCAAAAGAATTAAAAACATCATACCACGGTGATACATGTGCACTCATGTTTATAGCAACACAGTTTATAATAGCCAGATCTTGGAAAAAACCTAACTGCCCATCAACTGCCATAAAGAACACTTTTATAGGTAAATGGATCGACACTTTTATAGGTAAATGGATGCAATCTGAGAAGATACTCATTAGTGAAATAAGTTAGACGCATGCAAACATCATACTGTTTCATTACTGTGACAAGCTGAAAAAAAAAACACATGTATATATGTACGTATATATATATTAAAAAATAGTTAAGATAGTTATACTACTGATTTCTCTGAATTTGCTGAAGAGAAAGATTTGTGCTGGTATTGTTTGGACAATTGAATGCAGATGTCTTGTGCTCTGGGTGAATAATTTGGGGATGACAATGTGCAATGTAAGTACCATTGTTGTCCTGATTGATGTGGTTTGAAATTTTGTTGTAGTTTCTTCTTCTTCTTTCTTTGCTTTTATCCTTGAATAAAATGGATTTGAAAATAAATAAATTATAGTTAGAAATTGGTTGTCTGAAAATTATAACAGTTGATAAGTTAACAAAGATTTGAAAATTCTACCATGTTCTGCTTATGTTTTGAAATTTTAACTTCATTTAATCTACTATCCTTAGGTTGGGCGTGGTGGCACACGTCTTTAATCCAGCACTCGGGAGGCTGAGGTAGGAGGAGCTTTGTGAGTATGAGGCCAGCTTGGGTTACAACAGGAGCACAAGGCCGACCTGAGCTACATAGTGTGACCCTGCCTCAAAAAACTAGGGCTGGGAGTTTGGCTCAGTGGCTTAAGCGCCTGTCTGGCAGGCGTGAAGCTGTGAGTTTGATTCCTGGTGCCAGGGGAAAAAAAAAAAAAAAAAAAAAAAATCCCAGCACTCGGGAGGCTGAGGTATGTGGAGCATTGTAAGTTCGAGGCTGGCTTGGGCTTCAACACCAGCGCAAGGCCAGCCTGAGCTACATAGTGTGACCCTGCCTCAAAAAACCAGGGCCAGGAGTTTGGCTCAGCGGCTTAAGTGCCTGTCTGGCAGGTGCGAGGTTGTGAGTTCAATTCCTGGTGTCACCAAAAAAACAAAAAAACAAACAAACAAAAAAAAACTATCCTTAATAGTAATTCAACTGTCAAATGTTCAATTATTAACTGTAATCTCTAAATTACAGCAACTATAGATTTGATACCATGTTAAATCACACACAAAGAAAATAAAGCATCATAAGAGCCTGCCTGACAAGTGCAAGGTCCTGAGTTCGATTCCCAGTACAAAAAAAAAATATTCTATATATACATATATATATAAAGAAAGAAAAGAAAGCATATATGCCAAGCATCATACCTACAAGTAGTGACCATAATACATTTACACACACAAATCAAAGCAAGAAAAGTAACAAGGGAACTTCTTTTTAATGTTTAATGTTTAAACATCCAAATAAAGAGTAATTTCTTTCACAAATATGAAATCAATGCCATCAAAACTATCACATTCTATTTGATAGAACTAGTTGATATAATAAACCGAAGACTCAAGATACACAGAATAACACTACCATTTTTGCAGGCTTCATGAAACCGAGATATTTATCTTATTTACAATGAAATCTTTAGCTCCTGGCACACAGCAAGTACTGTTCAATAAAAAACAAACAAACAAACAAACAAACAAAAAACTCCAGAACTGACAACTGTGTAATAAGGTTCCCTTTCTTTTGGATTTAATTCCTTTGGGCATTATGTTGCTATTTTGTTCTACTAGCAATTACAAAACTGGTGTAATTATCACTATAGTTATTTAAGAACAAGTATAAAATGAAGAACCAAAATTAATTGAAGTTAAAGTTTAAAATAGCTCTGTCTTTCAAATTAAGTGTTAATGAAAAACTGCATTTTTATAGTACTGAGATTTCAAACAGAATTTTTACAATTTTGAGTTTATCTTCCATTGAATTAGCTTTCTCTCTTTTCTCTCACTTGCACATGAATATTCAAGAGATTCTACCGAAATATTCATTTTACTATAAACAGATTAATCTCTGGGAAAAAGAACAAGCAAGCTGACTTTTATCTGTGTATGGTGGGGCATAATAAGTTACTATGTGTGTGTGTATATATATTTTTTGTTTGTTTGTTTGTTTATTTTTTGGTCTTTTTGAGACAGGGTCTTCTTGATATGCAGTTCAGGTTGGCCCTGGGTTCACTCTAACCCAGGCTGGTCTTGAACATGCAAGGATTCTCTTGTCTCAGCCTCCCGAGTGCTCCGATTACAGAAGTGCACCACTATGTCCAGCTTTATCTATATATTTTAAAATGAAACACTTTTGTAACACGCTCTGAGTAATGGCAAAAGAAACTCTTATATCAGACTTTGGAAACAAGCTTGCACTTACAGCAAAAACAAAGTTTCAAAAGTTCACTCAAATGCTTTTTACTTTTTTAAAAAGCTTAATATGAAGGACTCAATGTCCCTCCCTACATTTGTTTACACAGCTTGAAACCCTTGTTAAGAATATCTTCAATGCAAAATACATTTGGTAAACTGACAATAATGCTAACACAAATACAGAGTATTTTCGAAAAGCAAGAGACATGACGGAAAAATTACATGATTTGAAAATTGCATTTTTTTAAACTACAGTTTTTAAACCCAAAGTATCAACACAATCCTTAATCTTCGTAGGTTGGGAAAACGACTATCACTCTGTAATAAAAGTCAAGGAGTGGTTGGAGGAATAGATCAGTAATGAATGAGTGCTTAGTACGACAAAGCTCTGGATTTAATCCCAAACACACATGAAAAGACAATTGTCACATTATGCTTCCATTTGCAGTATTAAGCAAAGATGAAGTAGAAATAGAAATCCAGACTTTTGTAGACATATTAATACACGAACTTTTTTTTCTTTTTTCAGTTCCGGAGATCGTACTCACGACCTCGCGATTGCCAGGCAGGCACTTACACTGCTGAGTTAAATCAAATCCCCAGCCCACATGAACTTTTAAAAAGCTGATTTTAAATGATTTACTGAGGCTTGGTGTACTGGCGAACACCTTTAATCCCAGCCCGTAAGTGAGATCTTTTGAAGTGTAAACGTCTCATTTTTACAATTATATGATTTTTTAAAAATTCTGAATCTTTCAAACCCTAGCATTCCCCAACTCCACTCATAAAATCACTGTCCTGCTTATACTACTTACTACTACTAGGTAACAACAAAATGAACTACAGACTAACGCCAAAACCCGCAGGGTTCTCTTCTTTCTATGAATGGACAAGACTTCTGAAAGGCTGAAAGAGATGCCACAGCAGGCCACTTCCGGCAGTCGGGTACGGGAGAAATGCAGGAGATCAGCCTGGAAGCGAACCCTCAAAGTTTTGAAGAGCGACGGGCTCCCTTCTGACACTTAGGAAAGCCCAAACCGGGAACCTGCCTACCCGGATCTGCTCCGCACGCCCGCCTGCTGTCAGAAGACCCCCGTTCCCTTACTAACAGTCATCCGGCAAGCCCAGGAAAACAAGACGTCTGTCACTCCCGGGTCCCCTCCAACGGCCCGAATTAACCTTTGCCCAGCCCGGCGGGAAGATCGCCTGGCGTGACGGCAGGAAAGGCGGGCGAGTTAGCTGGGTGGTGAACGCCTAGAGCTCCTCTCCCCATCTCCGCAGGCGGCTGGGGCAGCATGGCGCGCCGCCGCCGTCCTCCGCACAGAGAAACGTCCCCGCGTCCTCGCCTCCCGGCCTTTACCCTCCTCCTCCCGCCCTCCCACCCGAGTCCCACCATTCCGAGATGCAAAAAGGGAGCGGCGGTGTCCGGAGGGACGGAGAGTGAGCCGAGCGTCTTGCGGCAGCGTCCCAGGGAACACCGATTGCGGAAGGCACTGGCACCTTTCTTCCCAGCCAGGGAAGGTGCAGCCGGCTAGGCCGCGAAGCCCGGGCCTCGCGTAGCGACGTCCCCTAGCAAAGGCCGGGGTTGGGCGAGGCGGCCAGGTCCGGCGCGCAGACTCACCATATCTGGAACTTGAGCAGCGGCCCCGTGGCGTACTGCATCTTCAGTCTCTTGCTGGGCACACCGCCCAGATCGGCCGAGGCCTCGCTGCGGACCATTGCCGACGCCACCACCAGAAGCAGCAGCAGAAGCCTCATCTTAACTCAGACAGCCGCCTCGATCGCCGTCACCCTAAGACTGCAGCCGGCTCAAAGCCTAGGCGCGAGCTGCTCCCCACTTGCGCAGGCGCGATCCGCCAAGGTCGGGGAGGGAAGCAGGAATGCGACTGCGCGGCCCCGCGCCTGCGCACACTCTGGGAGTGGGGGCCCTGACCTGCTTTCTGTCTTGGCCCACCTCCGTGTTTCTAGTATGCCCAGGCTGGATGGGATGGAGAGAAAGATGGAAAGGGAGCAAACAAGCTGATGAGCTATCAGAGGAGACATTGTTACTTCCAGCTGATTAGGACTCTGCGTCTAGTTTTATTAATTCAGACATTTAGCTGTCTGAAGCAGGTGTATGTACTTTCCACTTGACACCCCTAATTCACATGTGGCGGAAGGGACTGTCCTGGCTAATGCCCAAAATGTTTCATGGCTTTTTCTTTGATTTTATAATAGCTCTTTCCTAAAAGAATATTGAAAATAATTTTTAGAGAACTTGTTAAAGGGGTTGGCGATATGGCTCAGTGACATAGCACCTGTGTTGCAAGCACGAGATCCTGAGTTCAATTCCCAGTGCAAAAAACAAAACAAAAGGAACAAACAAAAATTTGTGTGAAGTTTCAGACATACTCAGGAATAGAATAATTACCTCCCTGTCAACCAGCCTTAAAATTAACAATAGTATTTTGCAAATCTCAGATATCAGATTATTTACTCTGTAATTATTTTAAAACATAGGTAAAAAAATAAAAAATGACCAGTCATTTAACATTAATTAGGGCTGGGAATTTAGCTCAGTGGCACAGTTCCTGCCTGCAAGCGTGAGGTCCCGAGTTGGATTCCAGGTACCCAAAAAATAAAATTAATTGCTTAATATCAAATATCTGTCAGTGTTCAAATTTCTTATTAATAACTTTTTATTTGTTTCAATCAAGATAAAAATAAAATTCATATGTTGTCATTGGTTATTATAAATATGTTATGGTTTATATGCTGTGTCAACTTGAGAAGTCTAGAAGCTTAATTAAGTAACTCAGCAGCTCTACATCCTGGGGTGTAGAGCACAAGCAGTTACCTGTTCATTGTATCAATTTGAGAAGGTCAGAAGTTTAACTGAGGGACTCAGCAGGCCACGGTTGTTACTTTGTAAACATTCTTAGCCTGTGTAAAGGAAAGCAAGGAGATTTGTGAATGCTACACCCCTGAGGCGGGTGGCGGGGTGGTTCTGTGTACAATATAAGAGGAGAAAAAGAGGCTTGCTCTTGCTTTTACTCTGGCTGTTTTTGCTCAGCTGCTGCATTGAACTGTTGCCCCAGTGCCATGCCACCCTGCCTTGCAGCCAGCTGATTATGGACTGAAACCTCCAAAAACTGTAAGCTAAATAAACCTTTCCTTCCCTCATTTTGGGTGTCAGGTGTTTTGTCTTAGCAAGGAGGGAAAAGTAACCAAGACAGAATATATATGTTTTAGTCATGGCAAAGATTTAAGACCTGGCTGGGGATATAGCTCAGTGGCACAGCACCTGCCTGGTAAGTGCAAGGTCCTGAGTTCGATTCCTGATACAAAAAAAAAAAAAACTTTAAGACCAAGAACACATCACTATTTGATAATTTTGTTTACTATTCATTGCAGCAAGAGGGAATACATGCCATAGGGAACCATGGGAAGTCTTGGTAATGGAATATTAGGAAAATATATGATCTGGACCTTGATTAAATGATTTGGTGAAGAGTGCTGGGATACCTATATTTATTCGGGCGTGGTGGCACACACCTCTAATCCCAGCACTCTGAGGCTGAGGCAGGAGGATCGTTGTGCATTCAAGACCAGCCTGGGCTACACAGTGAGTTCAAGACCAGCCTGAACTGCATAGTGAGACCCTGTCTCAAAAGATAGGGCCAGGGATTTAGCTCAGTGGCTTAAGCGCCTGCCTGGCAGATGCAAGGTTGAGTTTGATCCCCAGTACTAAAAAAAAAATACAAAAAAACCCCACGTATTTAGGGCGAGAAGATTAGGTCAAGTTTAATTGGGAAAGAACGAACTCCTGGGAAGAGCAAAACAGGAAGCATCATAATCCCAGATACCAAGTTATACTGTGAAGCTACAGTGATTAAAAAAAAACAGAGTGGAACTGGCAAAAAAAACAGACATGTGGATCAATGAAACAGAATAGCTGGTGCAGAAACAACCCTGGGGGCATTCAACTAGGTGATCTTTGACAAAGGGGCAGAAAAACGCACATTGGAGGAAAGATAACCTCTTTCATACTGTAAATGGTGCTGAGAAAACTGCATGTTCACTTACAAAAGATTGACTCTAGACCCATATATCTCACCATGTACTAAACTAAAATCAAAATGGATCAAAGTTCTAAATGTTAGGTCAAAAACTATCTGCTGGAGCCTGGTGCGGTGACGCACACCTTTAATCCCAGCACTCAGGAGGCTGAGGTAGGAGGCACTTTGTGAGTTTGAGGCCGGCTTGGGCTACAACGCGAGTGCAAGGCCGGCCTGAGCTACACAGTGCGACCCTGCCTCAAAAAAACTAGGGCTGGGAGTTTGGCTCAGTGGCTTAAGTGCCTGTCTGACAGGCGCAAGGTTGCGAGTTCAATCCCCGGTACACACACAAACAAAAAAACTATCTACTGGACTATAAAATAGGCAAAACTCTTGAAGACATAAGCATAGACTTTCTGAACAGAACCCCAATTGCACAAGAAATAATATCAAGAATCAACAAATGGGATAATACAAATTAAAATGCTTCTGCATAGCAAAGGAAACAATTGGCAGAGTGAAGAGAACCTACAAAATGGGAAAAAAATTTTGCCCGCTACACCTCAGTCAGATAACTAATATTTAGAATATATAAAGAAATCAGAAAAAATAGACACCCCCAAAATAAAAGATACAGTCGAAAAATGGGCAATGAAGGTCAGGTGTGGTGATGCACGACTATAATCCCAGCACCCAGGAAGCTGAGGAAAGAGGACTGCCATGAGTTTGAAGCCAACCTGGGCTACAAAGTGAGTTCAAATTCAGCCTGAACTGCATAGTGAGACCCTGTCTCAAAAAACAAAAAACTAACAAAACAAGACAACGGAAATTTACAGACATTTCTCAGAAGAATAAGTACAAATAAATACATAAAAAATGTTCAACATCTCTGGCCATTAGAGAGATACAAATTAAAACAGCACTGAGATCCCATTTTACTACTCCAGGAAGAATTGCTATCATAAAGACATTGAATAATAACAGATGCTGGTGGGAACTTGGGGGAGAAGGAACACTTCTACATTGTCAGTGGGAGTGTAAACATGTACAATCATTATGGAAATCAGTATGGAGATTCCTCAAGAAACTAAAAATAGAAATTCTATTTAACTCAGCTATTCTCCTAGGTATCTTCCTGAAAGAGTTAAATACATTATATTACAGTGATGCATAATTACCCATATTTATAGCAACAGAATCCAAAATAGCTAATTCTTGGAAGCAGCCTATGTGTATCAACAGATGAATGGATAATGAAAATGTGATATTTATTCACACTGGAGTACTACTCTGCTATAAAGATTGATAAACTTCAGTCATTTGTAGGGAAATGGATGTGCCTTGAGACCATAATGCTAAGTGAAATAAATCAGACACACAAGCTTAAATATTCCATGGATATCCTATATGAGAAACCCAAAATATAAAGAGCAAACAAAAGATAATAGGAAATAGCCAAATAGATCTTCTGCAAATGGGAAGGGAACCAAGAGCTGGAGGGAAAGGGGAGAGACAGGAAGGAAAGGGGATGAAGAAAGAACTATTACGTGTTTTGTATATGTACCAAACTCCCCACAAGGAATGTGATCATTATGTAGGACTGAGACCAGGAGACAGGAGAACAGTAGGCAGCTAGGATAGGGACCTGAGGAAATGGAGACAAGCCCTGAGAAAATCAGAGCAGTAGAGGAAAGATGTATGGGGGACTGGGCCCAGGAGTGATTGGTTAAACAGCAGGGCAAAAGCAGTCTCTGTGAGGAGTGAGTAACCACCAAGAAGTTTGGATTAGTGAGACATCTTGTGTCTACTCGTTGTCCTTCTCCTTCCCCCCAAGAAAAGTGCCCAGGCTTAAGACAGATTCTTGCTCAAACTGCTTTTCTTTTTCTTTTCTTTCCCCTCTCTTACACTGGTATTCTGAATAAAAGCTGGAGTGTTCTCAGTTTTGGTGCTACTCCTAGAAGTCTCCCTATTGCTGGGTGCTCTCAGTTGAGGCAGGCCCTCTGGGCCTCTCTCTCAGTGATGAACTAAATCTCCTCTCCCAATAATCTTTCACTGCCTGCACCACAAAGAGGCTCAGTGGCACATGGTGTGGAAAGCTGGACGGCAAGGGAGCAAAGTCAGTATGTGGGAGGCGCCTATACTGGTGGGATAACCCTGGCCAGGCAGCAGTTAAGGCCAGGAGCTCAGAAGCAAGGCTGGAACTTTGTACCAACAAAGGGCTAGAGTAAAAGGCCTAGGATAAAAATTCTGAAACAGAGGCTTTATAAATTCAGTGATTTAAAAACACAGGGCTAATTTATAGGTACAAGCAGAATGTAACAGTATAACCAGTTTTGGGGTGAAAGTCTTAGCTGTGGGGATCTCAACAAAATAAACTCAGCCACCCATCCTATAACATCAATCGAGGAAACAAGCAGCTGGACATTGTGGTGCAACCCTGGAATCCCATTTGAGAGGCTGAGGCAGCACAATCACAAACTCAGGGCCAGCCTAGACTACACAATGAGACTTAAAAAAAAAAAAAAAAAAGATAAAAAGACAAACAGTGGTGAAGGGCAGCAAAGGAGTTTTAATCGGCATAGCCATATCAGGAGCACAAATAGAGGAAGGAGTTCAAGATTTATCTTCAACGGGCTGACAGAAACTTTGCAGTTTTATAGAAAAGAGGGACAAAGGCAAAGGTTGGGGATTTGCTTAACTAGACGGGTAGATAATCCTGGTCAGAATGGCCTGACTGATTGCTATCTCAAGACTGGTTCTCCAAGATTCTGACAACGATCATTGCTTGAGGGGGCAATTCTGTGTCCATTCCAAAGGCAGCGGCTCCTGTCTCATCCTGGGGTAAAATTACCCACTTAGGAAGGTGACCTCACTGTGGGATATGCTTCCAGGCTGTGCTTTTCCTGGAATCTACGGTGACTACAGATCGAGGATAATGACAGGAAAGTGTCTAGGCATTGCTACAACGAGTCTGCAACTGGGCATTGTAGAAGCCAGCAATTAAATGTCCCTGAAAATACTGAAAATTACTTCTTTTATCAGTACGTGCTTATAGTACATAATGATTACCTTCATTCTGGAGAGTTGGTACAAGTACTTAATATATCTTAGTTCTTTCCTACTATCCCTTTTTCTCCCTTCCCTCCATTTCTTAGTCCTCTTCCCATATGTCAAAGATCTATTTCCTATTATCTTTTATTTTGCTCTTTTTTTTTAATACTTTGGTTTTCTCATATAATAGAAACTGTGTGCTATTTAAACCATGTGTCTGATTTATTTCACCTAACATAGTCTCACAGTGCACCATTTTCCTACAAATAACTCCTTTGTTCTTCTTTATGGTAGAGTAGTACTCCATTGCATATAAATACATTTACTTTATCTATTCAGCTTATCATGGTGCCTTCAGTCTTAAAGGAGGATAATATAGGTTAGATAAATTTAGGGCTAATTATCCTTGTGTCACTTTTTAAGTGATTATCATGCTTATGTGTTGTCTTGGTTACTTTTCTCTCATTGTGAGACAAAATACCCAACATCCAAAATTAAGGAAGGAAAGGTTTATTTAGCTCACAGTTTGTGGAGGTTTCAGTCCATAATCTGCTGGCTCCTTGGCAGGGCAGTATGGCGCAGGGGCAATACTTCCAGGTGGCAGAACACAGCAAAGGCAGCAAGAGCAAAAAGTAGTGGGGAAAGGGAGCCTCTTTTCTTCCCTTATATTGTACACAGGCCACCCCCCCCCACACACACACACCCAGGGTGGTTGTAGCATTCACCAAATCTCTTCTTGCACAGGATGAGGATGTTTACAGTGTAAGCATCCTGGATCCCTGCTGAGTGCCTTCAACTTCTAAACTCGAGTTGACACAGTGTATCAACGGTAACACCCTACAGCTAAAGAGGGATCTGATCCTGAGTTTTATGGTAATAAACGAGACAAATACAAAAATGAAGACAGAGATACCAAGTTTTGTGCTGCTTTTAGTTACTCAACGGGCATCTGCAGGCCCAGCCTCTAGGTCCCTGTCACAGTAGCATCGGGCATGCCTTCCTCACACATTGATGCACGGACAACAGTTGCTGTTGTTTCATAGTAATACAGTTAGATATGTCCATGGGACCAAGCTACATACCTTGTTCCAGAGGCAACTCCTTTCTGTGGATTTCCAGTCTTTCCCCATCTGTAGCAAATAATCTTAGAAACTCCAAATTGAAGTTGGCAGAATCTGTCAGTCTGAGTCCCTAAAACATCGAATGGAGTAAAATTGCCCACCACTTAAGGACTCTCCTTAGAACTGTTATGTGAGTTAAACTTTGTCCTTTTAAAACATTTTGTTTTTAAGACAAGGTCTTCCTATGTAGTTCAGACCAGCCTTGACCTCACTATGTAACACAGGCTGGCCTCAAACTTGTAGCAATCCTCCTGCCTCAGCCTCCTCGGTGCTGGAACTATGGGTGTGTGCCACCATGCCTGGCCCTTTACAATTTTTTTTATTAGCACATGTTTAAAGTACATAATGATATTCATTATGGGGAGTTGGTACATGTACATAACCCTTCCTAATTCATTTTTTATCCCCTTCTCCTCTCCTCTCCTCCCTTACCTTTCCCTCTACCTCTTGGTACCTTTTGCATTTGCAAAAGTTCTACATCCCTGGGTAATTTTGTTCTTTACCCTTTTAGATACAGAAGCTTATATTGGATAATACACAACAACAATAACCCTAAAAACAGTTGAGATGGCAAGAGGTAGGGGAAAGAAAGTTAACACATCAGGTTACTTACTCTTTGTCTGCAAGTTGAATCTAGAACCATGAAGAAGTTTCAAGCATCCCTTGGGAGAGCCTTGTTCAGAATGTAGTGATTTATGATGTTGTCATATACATCTGCAGCAATGAACCATGCCAGACCAGTTTAAGTGCGATGATTTAATAATTAATTGTATGTGTCATACTAACAGATACCTAGATAGTTGCTAAGACAACATACGACGGGCCAGGGTTTTAGCTTTGTGGCACAAGCACCTGCCTGGGAAGTACAAGGTTGTGAGTTTGATCTCCTGGACAAACAAACAAACAAAAAAAAAAAAAAAAGAAGAAGAGGAAGAGGAGGAAGAGGAAGAGGAGGAGGAGGAGGAGGAGGAGGAGGAAGAAGAA
>RJWM01016780.1:0-14215 GCA_004363535.1 Dasyprocta punctata
AAAAAAAAAAAAAAAAAAAAAAAAAAAAAAAAAGAAAAAGGGAATAGGTCTTCCAAAGAGACTGCATTCTAAGAAAAAATAGAGTAGTCTGAAAGAGAAGGAGCAGACTGTGGTGAGAATGGGCAGATGTGGCCACACAACGGAAAGGGACTGAAGTGGACACCAAGGCCATCGATGCCAATGGCCACAGCATGGACTTCATATCAACCGCTACCTGACTATCTATAAGTACAGAATCTCTGAAGAAACCCTTAGGAAGGAGGCTCTGAGACCATCTTATCTAATTCATACTCCCACTTTATCAGTTATACAGGCTAAAGAATTATTCAAATTGAGACTACAACTTGAGCAACTCAAGTAACAACAGTCATTTCTGGCTAGAGGGAGCTTTAGTCGTTAGTTGTTAGCTTTGGACCATAATTACATGACTTTTGACAAATGCTTATGTTTTTCTACTAGGCAAGGATGAAAGAAATTGTTTTTGATACTACAAGGCATAAACTTCAGCCACTGAAACCCAACCATAAAAGTTTGGCTTAACTGTGTTTAAATCTTTCACCAATTCAAAATTTCTTTGTCATTATTAGTAAGACATCAGTCTCTAAAAATTATAATCAAGTAATTAAAATGGGAGTTAGAGTAACATACAATGTATGTCCACATTGAACAAATACTGTTTTCATCAATTGCTACCTTCTGCTGTGAAATAATTTCACTTTAAATTCTCCACAATTCTTAAAGTCTGAGATTTAATATGAACATCTCTAGGATATCTATGGTGAGAAATGTGATTCATCAAAGTTATAAATTCATTAAGATGTGAAGTCTAAATCTGGCATTGTCATCTACTCACTTTTACCACTTTATAAAACACTTTGCTAATACTGGAAGAGCTGAAATCAGTCTTCTTCAACTCCACAAAGTTGCAAAGTACTGCTATAGAGATGGATTTTTGTTTCAACATAGCCAGAATAAATCCACTAAAGAAATAGGAATGAGAATTTTACCTTTGGCTTCCACATTTCCCCAGAATGTTGAATAGGCTCCTTCCAGTGGGTTTTGTTTTGTTTGCTTTTGTAATTTCAGGGATTGAACCCAGAACTTCAAACTGAGTTATATCCCTCACCCTTTTTTATTTTATGTTTTGAGGCAGGGTCTCACTAATTGGCTAAGTTGCCCAGGCTGGGTTTGAATTTGCAATCCTCCTGCCTCAGCCTCCCAGAGTGCAAGGATTATAGGTGTGCATCACTCATCACTAGTGGTTTCTTATATCATGAGAGTCTACTTTGTTTATAAGCCTTCATCTTTTCTGTACTACAAACATACATCCACTTTAACGTTTCAGCAACACATGAAACAGAATGTCAACATCACAGCACCAACTGTCAACTAAACATTTATCCTTATTTTAGTAGGAACTGTTCTAATCTGCTGTGGCACTAGCAATTTAGGAAGTGATTAACTTATATACATTTTCACTAATTCAGGGAAACACTACGCAATATAACATATGCTCTACCAGAAAACAGACATCATCCACCTGTGTTTAGGTTTTCTTCGAGTGAACAGGTTTTTCAATAAAATTAGGTTGACGTATATGGGTACATACTCTCTTCCTGAAGCTGTAAAGTCCAAGGTGCTCAGGGGGCGGCCCTTACCTGGACACTGGTTAGAGTTGTGTACTGGTATGCTTTGACAAGCAGGTAATTAGCTTCCACATCTGCTAGTCCCAGTAGAATGTACTTCCACCATTTTCTTCTCAAGATGTCTAAAAGGTTATCACTGCCTGGTTGAAAAAAAAAGCTGGGTTAGTACATGTGACTTGAAGATGACAACTGAAACAACAGGATACATAATTTGGGAAAGCAATAGAACTTCTCCCTACTTTATATATATATAGTAGGGAGAAATATATATATATATATATATATATATATATATATATATATATATAAATATATATATATATATATGACAAGAAGATTGCAAGTTTGAACCCAGCCTGAATTTAGCCACTCAGTGAGATCCTGCCTCAAAATATAAAATAAAAAAGACCTGGAGATGTAGCTCAGTTTGAAGGCCCTGGGCTCACTCCTCAGCACTACAAAAGCATATAAATATAAACATAAATTTATAAACACATAACACATATTTATAAACATATAAATATAAATTTACATTTTATATAACTGTTTATATATATAAATATGTATGTGAATGAATGACTGAATGACACAGTACATTCTACAAAATGAAATATATTCCTATGAATTAACTGGGTTTTTTAACCTCCAGATATGGGTTTCTTTTGCTTTGTTTGCTTTTGCAGTTCTGGGAATTGAACCCAGGCCTTCAAATTGAGTTACACCCCTCACTCTTTTATTTTATATTTTGAGGCAGAGTCTCACTCAGTGGCTAAGTTGGAAGACATGTGCTTGAAAAGTGAAAATTAAGCTAGTGCTAAACTCAGGAAAGAGCTTTGGCACTATGACAGAAACATCTTTTATTCCTCCAAATTCAGTTTGTTCAAATTACCTAGGATTCACTAGCACCACAGAATATATACCACACATGAGACATGCACATATATAGCCTACGTAGCACATACATGAGATTTTATGATAACAGGCATAAAAATAAAGAAAAGTACTAAGAATCAGAACCACATAACTATTGTCAAAACCCAATTAGCAGGAACATTCTGAAAACACCAAGTAAATCTTCCTCAAATAGGATGGCGTGGAAAGGAGAGGAGGGGAGAAAAGGGAGGCAGAGGAGAGGAAAAGAGAAGGGAAGGGGAGGGGAGGAGAGGGAAGGGGAGGAAAGAGGGAAAAAGAGAAAGAAAGAACAGCCTGACTCTACTTTTTCTGTAGCTAACTAGAAACATACAATATTCTGATGGTGCTAAATAGCTTGGGTAGCTAGTGATAAAGATGCTAGTTCTTTATCAATTCTTTGCCTTTCTTGCTCTCACAACCTACATTCTGGGGCTGGGGGTGTAGCTCAGCGGTACAGCACTTGCCTCACATGCACAAAACCCTGGGTTCAATCCCAGCACTGTTAAAAACGAAAACAAACAAACCTAGATTTGATCTACATGTATCCATATTCCGTTCAGCATTCTCCAGTTAGTTGAAAATACTATTTTGGAGAGTGACATCCCCGTCTTTTCAAGAATTTTTAATATTGTCTCTTAATTTTATCAGCCAGAAGGAAGAAAAAAAATAAAACATTTACACTTTTTTGACCATCTACTTTGTTACAGATAGCTCATGGTATTTATTTTATTTTAATAACACTTTCAGAGAGTTTTGCATAAACCTCTAGTCACTACGTTCACAGAATTTAGAGGTATCATGCTTTTCTAAATAACTTTTATAAATGTAGCTGTTTTTAGTTTTGCCTTCTATTTTATTTTTAAACATCTAAAAATCAAACATTTTTCCAGATAACTTTGTTGAAAGGTAATTTGTACATCTGACATACCTGACTGAAAAGCCAGCATCACCGTATAGATCAGGAACAGCATGCAATAGTTGAGAAAGCTCTGAAACATGGGAGAGTTCACTTTGTATTTTTCTGCCAAATACTGGCTGGTGATCGCCGTTCCACAAATACACAAGGACAGCATCTGTCCCAGAGCGATCGTTTTCAAAATATGCCTAGAAAATAAAGAAAGAAATTGGAATAATTTGCAAGTAAATTATACCTGCAAAACACACACACACACTCACATGCACACACACTTTTATGCTAAAAGCAAAAAAGAAATGCTAATCATACCAAACGGTTATTTATTTCATTTTATTGCTCACTTCATGTGTACACATATTAAATTATTGGGCAAGAGACTATATTTGTATTCTCTTTTACATCTGCAACCTCCATTTTCAGCAAACATTTAATATTTTCTTCTCTCATTGTCTAAATACTTCATTTCTTCCATTGCCTTTCTAGAAGAGTGATTTTCAATGCTGCCTGTACATTATAATCGTGGAGCTCAGAAACAGATCGCAGTCCCATGAACTCTTCAGATGAGACTCTAGCCCTGGCCAACATCATTACTTGGCCTGGTGAGAAACCCTCAAGCAGGGAGTAAGCTAAGAAGTGCTCAGATTTCTGGTCCATAAAAACCATGGTATAGTAAGTGCATCTGTTGTTTTCAACCACTATTTGTGCTGATTTGTTATATAGGAATAGATAACTGGCACTTTGTAGTCACTCAGTAAATATTTGTCGAGTGAATGAAAATAAAGAAATCACTGCACATTCTCAAATATATGATAAATCACCACTTTTCCAGTGAGGTGGAATAGTCAGAGAAAAATAAGAAATTCTGAGAATTTCACGACACGGAATCTAAGAATAGAAACCCCACTTTAAGAAGAAAAAGATTGTCATTATTATAGGATCACAGACTGCTGCAAGAAGTGGCAGTATGATTTGAGAAACAGTATGATTGGCAATCCGGAAGTTGGTAGACCTTTGGGGGAAAAGTTTTTGTTAGTGGGAATGTACAAAGTTGGATTCCCATGAGCTGAGTGAGAAGATAAGCAAATGAATACACCAAACATGGACATCTCTTTTTGAAAATGATGAGAGGGAGGAGAAGAGGATAAGGAAAGAGTTTGAAGAACAAATAGCAGCTTTGAGCACAAGGTTTTTACTGTTTTATTAAAGGTTTAAGGAAACATACATGCTTGGAAGATAAGCATAAGTTAGCAAGAGTGAAAGCCTGAAGATTTATAAGGAAGATTCTTTATAATTACACAAGGGAAAGGAAGAACTTTTAGAGATGATGAAGATCATTCTTAGAAGAATCTAGACTCACAACTGAGAATGCTAAAACATTTATGTAAAGTGTTCACTATATAAATATTTCCTTTAGAGCCTGGCGTGGTGATGCAGGCCTGCAATGCCAGCACTTGGGAGGCTGAGGCACAAGGATTGCTGTGAGGCCAGCTTGGGCTGCATACAGAGTTCAATGTCAGTCTTTGCTACATGAGGAGGCCCTGTCTCAAAAAATAAATTAATTAAATAAATAAACAAATAAATAAATAGATATTTCCTTCAAGTTAAAAAAGAGTTAAAGCCCAACCTAGGCTACTTAGCAACTTATTGAGACCCTGTCTCAAAACCAAAAAAAGAAAAATTAAAAATTTATAAAAGGAGTAAAGACTGGGAATGTAGGTCAATGCAAAGGTCCTGGGTTTAATCCCCAGTGCAATAAAAAACTCTTTCTTAAATCAGATAAAATATGGATTTATTATTGGATGAACCTCAGAGTTCATCTAATTCACTGGTTCTCCACCCTTGCTGCCCACTAGAACAAGAGAGCTGTTTTACAAATACTGATTGTTGGGCTGGGGATTTAGCTCAGTGGTGCAAGCACCTGCTGGCAAGCATGAGGTTGTGAGTTCAATCCCCAGTACCAAAAACAAAACAAATACTGATTACTGTGGACGTAGCCTGGTGACAGAGTACTTGCCCAGCGTTCACATTCAATCCCCAGTAGCAGCAGCGGTGGCATAAGCGCCTGCCTGGCAAGTGCAAAGTTGTGAGAAAGGTATAAAAATAAAATAAAAATTTCTAATTCTTAAAGTATAAAATACTTGTTCCCAAGCCCCAAATCAGACCAATTAATCTAGGTTGGGATCTGGAAATTGGTTTGCTTTCAGATGGCGACATAGCTCAGTGCTAGGGCACTTGTCTAGCATATGTAAAGCTCTGGGTTTGAGCTCATACCACAAAAAAAGGCAAGGGGGTGTAGAAATTGGTATGCTTTTAGCTTCCCTGGCAGCTGTCCCAGGCAGCCAGGGTGGAACCACTGATACGACTCAAGATTCTCATGTTATAGAATCCAAAGGAACATCCAGAGACAAAACAAGATGCCTGAAGTTATCCAGTTTGATTTCCAAACTTCTAAATTACAATGTGTAATTATTTTCTTTTTGGTACCTCCTAGTATTTCTTTTCATTTCAAATTTTTATACTGCTACTTTTTCTCATTTTTTAAAATTATTTATTCATTAAACATAAATTTTGGTTCAGTTTGGTTTAGCCCTTGGTTTTTGATATGAAGTCTTGCTATGTAGTTCAGGGTGTCCTTGATCTCATAATGATCTTCCTGCTTCAGCCTCATGAGTGCTAAGATTACAAGTTTGCAGCTGTTGAACATATATGTGATTTGTGTCCCAAGTTGCCAAGCAAACTACCAAAATAGTAGAAAATACCAAAACAGCAGACTACACTTACAACTGTTTTCTAAGAGTTCAATGAATACCATGTATTCTGAGAATACAATGTTCTAAGAATACAATGTATTCTTTCCTCTGAAATACTCTGTTTCAGGAAATGTGCAACTAACTTCAAATAATCTTAGCACAAGGGAAAAAAAAGAGGGTTGTGTCTGAAAAGCCTAAATACATTTGTAGAACACCTGCCCTGTGCCAAAGCCATAAAGACAGAAAAATGAATAAGCACCCTGTGTCCTGAGATGCTCGGAGTTTATTGGGGAAAAGCAGGCACATAACTAGTAACTAGAGTACAGCAAGACAAGGGTTCACTGGGCTAATTTTTAAAAAACCATGACTATAACAGGCAGGCATGGTAAGAAAAAGCATTTCCTGCAGAAGTAATATCAGCCCTAAAACAGTAAGGAACATCCAGGAATTTCCAGGAGGTTGATGTTGCTGCAGAACAAAGTGTAAGAGAAAAGTGGCAAAAGATGAGGATAAAAACCAGGTGGAGAAGGGTCTGGTATGACATGCTCTATGGTGGTTGTCTTTCTGGAGGTGGAATGATCAAAATCATCTAAAAAGGAAGCAGTGAAGTGATTAGCAAGATGGATTTTGAACATCCCTAAGTTCCTACGTTAGTTATGTCAGAGCACATCACACAAAAGCCTCATCTTTATTCCTATCACAGAAACCAATTAACAGGAAAGCTGACAAAGGAGGCTAGAATAATACCCAGATTTCTATATGAAACAACTGGCTAAAGAGTGTATGATTAGTCAAGATCCCAAGGGGAGGAGAAAAAGACAGGTTTAGAAAGAATAATGGCTCTGTTTGAGACATGCTGGATTTTGTTTAATTACTAGACAAGTAGAAATGTCCACTATGCAGTTTGGAGCTAGGAGAAAGGAATGAACTAAAGAAATAAATATGGTAATCATGAGCCCAAAGGTGACAGTTGAACTTGGGAATATAAATGAGATCACTAAGGCATATAACTAAAAGTTAAGAGAAATAAAGAGTATAAAACAAACACTGGCCGGGCATGAGGGCGCACGCCTTTAATCACAGCACTCAGGAGGCTGAGGTAGGCGGAGCGTTGTGAGTTCGAGGTCGGCTTGGGCTACAACGCGAGCACAAGGCCGGCCTGAGCTACATAGTGCGACCCTGCCTCAAAAAACCCGGGCTGGGGGTTTGGCTCAGTGGCTTAAGCGCCTGTTTGGCAGGTGCGAGGTTGTGAGTTCGATCCCCAGTACTGGAAAAAAATAAAAATAAATAAATAAAATAAAACAAACACTGTAGAAACAGTAATATCTAAGGAACTGAAAGAGGAAGAGGAAACAGACGCAGAGATAAAAGACATGTCCAGAGAGATAGGAGGAGAACTAAGAAGAGAAGCCAAAAAAAAACATAATGCGACAAGCAGAAACTTTCTCCTAACCACTCTCCTGCACTCTCACTCTCCCCAGATCCAGTCTCCACCTTGTGGGAGAGTCAGCATTCTGAGCATTAATCTAATAGGATCATTCCCCCATCTGAAGCTGTCTAGTGGTTGCCCTTTGCCCTTACCTGAAAGCCTAATTTTGAAATGGCCAACAAGGGAGCCCACCATCTCACCTCAGCCTGGCTCTCCAACCTCATCTTGAACTACCCTCTTATGGCTTATCTAATTTTTCATTTTTAAAATTTCTTATCAGATATTTAAAATATTCATGAGGTATTTGTTCCAGGACCTACTGCAGATACCAAAATACAAAGATGTTTAAGTACCTTAATCGTATTTTGCATAAAACCTATGCCCATCTTCCACTGCATAGTTTAAATCACCTTTAGAATATTTATAATACCTAATACAGTGATGTAAATATTATGTAAATAATGTATTGTTTAAGGAATAATGACAAGAAATCTGCACATTTAATAGCACAGATGCAAACATTTACCTGAACATTTTCACAATGCAGTTGGTTGAATCCATGAACGTGGAGCCAGCACACGTGAAGGGGCTAACTGCATAATGCATAATCAGTGTGCATGCAGCACCAGTACTAGAGGAGAGATTTATTATGGCTCATGGTTCCAGTGGTTTCGGTGCATAGTCACCTTGCTCCAAGGCAGAAACAAAATGAAGGAAGGGCACGGCTGTTGAACACACCATGAGAGGAATGAGACAGGGAAAGAGGGAGAGACAGAGAGAGAGGAGGAGAGAGAAAGAGAGAGAGAAAGGGGGGGCACACCCCGTGGACCACCTCTTCCCACACTCCTCCTCCTAGCAGCACACTCAGCTATGACCTCACCAATGGATGAAGCCACTGAAGAGTATAATGCCCCTATAATTCAGTCACCTTCCAATAGTCCCACCTCTGAACATGAGACTTTTGGGGACATTTTAGATCAAATCACAACTAAGCAGTTTAAGAAACAAAGTATTAGCAACAGTCACATATCCATATTATATCCTCCCCAACCTCGGGGCTCTCCTAAGAGGCAACTATTTCCAGACATTGTTATTTATTGTTCTTATATTTTAGTTTAATGTTTATATAGACACTCCCTAAGCAATTATTTCCATTATTTTGTTTCTCTGTAAATTTTATATAAATAGCATCATATTATATATGCATACTTCTGCAACTTGATATTTTAATCACCATGGTTTGGGGGACTCACCTATATTTATCCATTTGTTCTAGTTCTTTCCTTTTTGTAGCTGTACAGTATTCCACCACAAGAATATCGCATACTTTACCCATTCTACTGTGGGTAAATATTTAAACTGCATTGTAATTTGTTATTGTCATTGTTTTCATTATAAACGATGCCTCTACAAACCTTGCATATGTCCCCTCCTGTACATATGTGTTTTTTTTTTTTTTTTAGCTAAAATATAATCTCCTTAGCAGTCAGGGTTACCTGATGGGAGCCAGACGTGGTGGTGCACACCTGTAATTCCAGTACTCAGGAGGATGAGGCAGAAAGAGTGCCATGTGTTCAAGGCCAGCTTGGACTATATAGTAAGCTTTTGCATCAGAAAACTCAAAAAAATTTTTTTAATTTTAAAAAGATTACCTAAGAGAGGTTACCCAAGACATTTGAAGGTACTGCTTTTACTGCTGAGTACAGCAAACTAAGAATACCCTGCAAATTTAATGGCTATTTGTGTCAGAGCTCAAGGCAATAATCTGCTCTGCAGACACACGTGACAGTGAAACTGTTCGGTCTCAGCACAAAAGCATCTGCACTCGACTAGTTTTGCGAGATTGCTCTTCAAAGTGTTATATGGCTTCCTGTAGTTTACTGTTATTCCCAAAAGGAAGGAATTGAAGGAGCCTCCACCCTTGTAAGAGGAAGGAATGATGACGAGAACCTCCTACCAAACATGGTTGGGGTAAGAGTTGAAGTCTTCCCTCACCATTGGTATTTTCCCATCTTCTTAATCTCTTTCTCCTTCCTCACATTTTTCTCTCCACCCTCTTTCACCTCTCCATGATTCTGCAACCCAGCCTGTATTAGAAAAGCTCTTCTGCAAAGCATCCTGGCACCTCAGCTGCTGTCAGGAAAGAGGCCCGACCTGATCGTTCTCCTCCCAGCAGTCACACTGCCTCTCTGCACAGTATGGGGAGTTGGATGTCCACAGTGCAAAGTGCAGAAAATCTAATCAAGTCATAACCCCATCTAAATCAGAACATTTTTCACATCCCGCCATGGACTTGAAAGTCATTATAAATTTGAAATAAGTGAGAAATGTGGGAGCACTAAACCCTGTTCACCAATCAACAAGATTCTTCCTGAAAACTTATATTTGCATTCAAAAGTAGCAGTTAAGCAGGCTGTCTTCCAACAATAAAGTATAGCCATCTTTTTTTTTTTTTTAAAGGGAGCATTACAAATTGAGTACGGAGATTTAAAGTTACAGGAATACATTTCTCTTGGCTCCAAATCATAATGACCTCATCTATAATGGAGAGAGAGAGAGAGGCTGAGAGAGAGAGTTGAAGAAAGATGAACAAAAACTAGTCACACTTGGAAAGAACAACATCAATGGCCTCAAAACAATGTTTGTTCCATATGGCTTCACATTCATATTTGCATTCACCACAAGGTCCTAGTTTGCATGGATTCGGAACTAAACCTGTTCCTGTCTAAGGGAAGCTGCCAGAAGCAATGGACATCTGAGCAGGGCACATATCCTGTCAGTTATTCAAAGAGAACCTCCATGGAAGTTCACTTCAAAGGCAGGATATGCTCCAACCGCAAGATACAAATCCCAAGGGGCCTTCACACTGCAGGAGCCAGGTCGCTGACAGCACAGCAAACAAGTGCTCTGGGGCATTGGCGCAGAGGTGAGAAAACAGGTAGAAAATAGCTGAGGGAGGCTCTTCTAACCACAGTACTATCTGGATATGTTCCATGAGATAAAGACTTTTAGAAATGAAGTATGACACGATTTTAAGGCACATTTTAAATTTCCCCCTTAATTTTTCCATGCATGTCCTAATCACCCCTCTACTCCAAAACACACTCAAGCATACGCTTTCCAGTGAAACTACACCCTCTTCTACTCAGTCAGTAAACTCTTCGACTGTATGGGGTAAATAGCAGTATGTGCCAAATGCAAGAAATTTAGTATTTGAATTCCCAGTCTAGAACCTCTGTCTTCTCCCCCACCAGGCCAGATTAGAGACCTCATGCTGAGCCCGCTGATAAAACACCACATCCCTCTAACAAGCACCCATCAAAATGTTCGTGGCTCTTCTTTCAAGACTCCACACCCCAAGAGGACAGGGTCATTATATCTTCTATGACAAACACAGTGTCTGGTGCATGGGAAATTTGTCACTGGTTTTTGTTTTGTTTCATTTCATAACTCAGTGTGGCCTTGAACTTGAAGCAATCCCCCTGACTCAGCCTCCCGAGTGCTGGGGTTACAGAAATGCACCACCACACCCAGCTATTTGCCATTATTGAACATCTCAAAGAGTTTCTGTCCAGAGGAGACAGACCTGACAATGCAGAATGACAGTTAGACAGAATGGGAAAGTTAAAATAAATTTTAGGCTTGAAGCTATAGGGAAAGAAGTGTCAGGAGAAGGGTGACAGAGGATGATACTTGATCATAGACTAGAAAGAAAGATTAAGGAATGGTTTTTGCCTAATTCAAACAGCAATTTTGCAAAATACATAGATCATACATAATGATAGAACCCATTCATTTCTTTAGCACTTCTTCATTTGTCACTTCAATGTGGAGACAAAGTTTTCTACTCAGATGTACACTTATAAATCATTAGGAGCTTTTAAAAACAAAAATAAAAACACCACTGACACCAAGACTGCAGCCCAGCTTCTCAGGAGGCAGAGCCCAAGTACCAGGCTATTTGAAGAGTTCCCTAAATGAATCTCAGATGCTATCAAGATGGCAAACCATTAAATTACTGTTTCCTTTTCTTTTGATTAAAAAACTCAACATAATGCATTGTTTAAATGCATACCACACATTTGCTTCTCTTTATGTCTCAATAAATCTGTGCCACTAGGTTACACATTGTCAGCTAAAAGCAGGATTTAGAATTAACGTTAAAAGACGTGTATGGAGCACAGCTACTTTGGAGAAATTTTAGAGTCTATCACATCTATCACCTGCAAATCCCCAGCAGATTGTAACTTCCAGCCATCTATAAAAATCCTATTATAAATATGAAAAAATACGCATTTACACCAAGTCCCCACTCTTAGCACAAAAGTTATCTAGTTCTATTTCTTGAACTTTTTAAATTATACTTGAAACAAGCTCAAAATTAATTATAAGTACTTTTCTTTATACAGTTTAGATGACCTGTTTTATTTTCATCTCTACATTCCTGATTCAAATAATTCCAGGAATCCAGATATTGGATATTTATCTAAAGGAAAATAAATCACTATATCAAAGATACATGTGCTCCCATGTCTACTGCAGTATTACTCATAATAATTATGAAACACCCAATCAATCAATGAATGGATACAGAAAATATTGTATAAACTGTGTGTGGTGGTGCATACCTACATAATCTCAGCTGTTTGGGAGTCTGAGGCAGGAGGCTCAAAAAATTTAAGATCATGATGGGCAACCAGCAAGACTCTGTCTCAATATAAAAAATAAAAAGGATTTGGTGTTTTTTTTAAAGAAGAGGACTGCGGGGGGCAGTGCTGGGGATTTAGCTCAGTGGCACAAGTGCCTGCCTGACAAGCATGAGGTCATGAGTTCAATCCTCGTACCAAAAAAAAAAAAAAAAAAGGCATAGGCTACCTTTTTGGGTTCAAGAGTTAATTGACATAACCTATGTAAAAGCTCATACCACACCACCTGTATAAAGGAACTCAATGAGTTTTAGTTTCTTCCTTCTTCTGGTTTGTCCAGCCTTTAACAACCTCTTGAACAGGGCTGTCCGAAACACCCTTTTTTTTTTTTTTCTGTAGGACCTAGGATCAAACTCACAACCTCACGCCAGCCAGGCAGGCGCTTAGGACGCTGAGCCAAACTTCTGGCCCTAGATTTTTGAGGCAGGGTCGCACTATGTAGTTGTAACCCAAGCCGGCCTTGAACTCACAAGGCTCCACCTACCTCAGCCTCCTGAGTGCTGGAGTGCTGGGATTAAAGGCATGTGCCACCACACCCAGCTCAAAAGAATTTTTTTTTTTTTTTTTTTTTTTTTGCGGTACCGGGGATTGAACTCACAACCTCGCACCTGCCAGGGCAGGCACTTAAGCCACTGAGCCAAACTCCCAGCCCTGGTTTTTTGTGGCAGGGTCACACTATGTAGCTCAGGCCAGCCTTGAGCTCGTGTTGTAGCCCAAGCCGGCCTCGAACTCACAAGCTTTTGAAATATGGTCATTATGATAAGAAACTGAATTTTTAATCTATTTAATTACAATTTGAATTTTAAATAGCCATCTGTGGCAGCAAGCCTCCTACCTCAGCCTCCCGAGTGCTGGGATTAAAGGCGTGCGCCACCACGCCCAGCTCAAAAGAACTTTTTTTGAGGATGAAAAAATTCTATATATATGCAACGGTATGCTTTGTATCTGTTTCAAGTGTAGCTCCCAAAGTCTCATGCTCTGGAAGCCTGGTCCCGGCGTGGTGATATAGAGAGGCAGTGTGACTTCTAAGAGGAGGGCCTAGGGGGAGAAGCTTGAGTGTTAGGGGGGATTAATGCAGCTCTTGAGGGAGTACCTCCTCCCGGAGACAGGCAGTTGGTACAGTGAATCTGGAAACTCGCCAAGTCCTTCTTGTTTCATGTCTCACCACGAACTACTTTTTGCACACTCCTGGTTCCCTTTCTACTCCTGCACATGTCATGATGCAACCAGGAAGTCCTCACCAAGATGCTGATACCTTGTTATTTGGACCTTCCAGCCACCAAAACAGTGAGCCAAATAAATCTCTTTTCTTTATAAAGTAGCCGGTCTAGGTATTTTATTATAGCCACACAAAATGGACTAATAAATGCACCACCCAATACAGTAAACTCTAGATGAGAAGCTCTTGAAATATGGTCATTATGATAAGAAATTGAATTTTTAATCTATTTAATTACAATTTGAATTTTAAATAGCCATCTGTGGCAGCAATACCAAGTTAAACAGTTGAGCCATGGATTAGCTCTGTGCAATAGAAGTTACTGCAATATGGGGAACATTTGAGAAATATGAGTTATAAAGATAGAGTGAATGCAGAACTGAATATTTCACTTTATTTCATTTTCACTCATTTTTATTTAAATAATCATACGCAGATGAAGTCTATAGTATTTGAGAACACATCTCTAGCTCAGTGTCTCCAATTTTCACTGTGGTATGAGTCACCTAAGATTCTTTTTAAATTGCAATTTCTGACTCAAAACTGTTGTAGCCATGACAAAAAGATACTCTGAGCCAGGCATGGTAGTACATGCTTATAATCCCAGCGCTCCGGGAGGCTGAGATAGGAGGATGGC